>VURO01029449.1:0-19689 GCA_015108175.1 Pelvicachromis taeniatus | reverse complement strand
ACAATCAACCAAGGTGAGCTCATTGTGAAACCTAGCTCCACCCTATCATGTGATTTCCTGAGGTCAGAAGGCCCAGGATGTGTGTGGGCATTAAGGCGTCTGGGAAGGGATCTCAACGTTGTTAAGTTTGTGTTTAGGAGTTTTGTCTTTGGGATGAACCAGTTTTTGTCTGAGTGGCCGGGTCTGAAGTACACTGGGATGTCGTGTTTGGAGAAGACTCTCCTGAGTTTTTCTGATAAACCTGCTACATAGGGGATAACAATGTTGTTGCGTTTGTCCCGATTCTCCCTAGTTGGTGTCTGATCTTCTTGTCTGTGCCTCTTTGCTGACTTGATGAAAGTCCAATTAGGACAACCGCATGTTTTAACATCTTCCTTTACATGTGTGTGTTCCTTCTTTTACCCTTCAGGCTTAGAGGGAACATTTTCTGCCCGGTGTTTCAGAGTCCTGATTACTCCAAGTTTGTGTTCCAGAGGGTGGTGGGAGTCAAAGAGAAGGAACCGGTCCGTGTGTGTGGGCTTCTGGTAAACTTCAATGTTGAGGTTTCCATTCCCTTCAATGCGCATGGCACAGTCCAGGAATGGCAAACAGTTATCCTTTGTGTCTTCCCTGCTGAACTTTATGTTTTTATCCATGGCGTTGATATGAGCAGTGAAGGATTCTACTTCTTGGGTTTTGATTTTGACGCAGGTGTCGTCCACATATCTATACCAGTGGCTAGGTACTCTCCCTTTAAAAGCGCCAAGTGCCTTTCTTTCCGCTTCCTCCATGTAAAGGTTGGTTACAATAGGTGACACGGGGGAGCCCATGTTGTTGTCGGTAAAAACCCTCATTGTATATAAAATATGTGGTGGTAAGGCAGAGGTCTAACAGTGTGCAAATCTGATCGGGGGTGAAGCTGGTTCCGTCTTCCAAGGAGCTGTCTCTTGTAGTTGTTTTCTGACAGTCTCCACTGCCTCAGTTGTAGGTATGCAAGTGAAGAGAGAGACTACATCAAAGGACACCATAGTTTCATCTGGCTCAAGTGTAAGTTTCTAATCTTGTTGATGAAGTCGGTAGAGTGTTTGATGTGATGTGGGGTGTTCCCCATAACGGGTGCTAAGATGGTAGCAAGGTGTTTAGAAATGTTGTAAGTGAGTTTATGCTGATAACAATGGGTCTGAATGGGACCCCGTCTTTGTGGATCTTAGGAAGTCCATAAATACAGGGTATGGCATCCCCTGGGTATAGACGATGATATGTAAGGTGGTCAATGATTTTTTTCCTTTTCAAGTTCTTGAAGGCAACCGATAACTTTCTATTTGTAGCTGCTTGTCGGGTCTCGTTTTAAGGCTTTGTAGGTATTGCTGTCACTGAGGAGTGTAGTAATCGCTGTGTGGTAATCTGTTGTGTTGTAATCTGTTGTGTTTAGAACCACAGTGCACCTCTTGTCATGGTGATATTGTGGTCTTTGCTAGATGGAGGAACTTTAGCACTGGAGAGGGTGACTGAAAACTTCATCCTGATTTGCTCTGCTTCTGTTTGTGATAATTTATTAATCCTTATGGTGGTTTCTGTGGCTGTGATGAGGTCAACTATGGGCAACTGTTGAGGAGAAATGGCAAAATTGAATCCTTTGACTAACACTTTCGTTTCAGGTTCAGTGAGATTCCTGTCTGAAAAGTTCTTCACCCATTTTTCCTGACTGTCTTCAGGTGTGGAGTCCTCCTGTTCTTCTCTGTGTGGTGTAGGTTATGATTGAGAAGTAAATATTTTTGTTAGTAAAATGTGGAATTTCCTGAGTTGTCTTTCTTTTCCTTTAGAGTGTTGGGCCGCTGAGCCTTGTCCACAAACTTGTAAACCTCTTCTAAAATAGGGGAGGGTAGAAGTGTTTTCAGTTCCTGCAAAGTCTGTCTAATTTTGTTCCAGATGGCATCGATAGTGAAATGGACCCGTCTCATCCTTTCACTTAGAAGTTGATTTTGTGCTCTCCCTAGAATCAACTCTGCTCTGTGTCCCCTGACCGTGGATCCAACGACTCTGCTTCGTCTGCATCTTAAGTTGAAACAGAGATGGTTCCTATAATCCACTACATTCCTTTTCATACTCCTACACAAATTAAAGGGTGTTTCTCCCAAAGTACGGCAATATGTCTGTGAAGGTTCTCAGTGATCCAGGTCATCGTAGTCTAAGGAGCTTGGAAAGAAAAGCATCTGGACTTCTTTAAGTTGCTTGAACACATTTCACCTCTCATCCGAGAAGCTTCTTCAGTTCTACGGTCAAATGGTGGAGAGTCCCAGATTTGAATGTTTAAAAAGTAAACCGTGACTGAAGTGAGGATGCTCTGTTTCAGACTAAAATATCAGCACACTAATAATGTCTTTAGAGGGTTAAAACTTTTAAAAACCACTCTGACATCACACCTATTGCAAACAGGGGGACACAACAAGCCTCTTAATACTACGTCTTATACCAGAGCAAAACAAAAAACACATTTCAAGAGAAAACAATCAAAATTTTAAATCAAACCAATTTCTAAATTTATTCTACCCAAAGAAGAATTGACAATAGAAGATATAAAACAACAGCATAACTCAGGAAAGTCATTTTCATTACAAAATATTTTCTGTACAGAAACAACATATCACTCTATCAATCTGCTCGTACTCTACCTGATGCAGCTGTAGTGTTTAAAGGTGCTGGCGGCCTTCTGACATTCCAGACACAGCTGGATTGCACCTGGATAATCTTCTTCCTAAAGAACCAGAGGAGTTACAATGTTTAATGCATGTTACATGCCACAAAAATATAGGATTTTCAGTGTGGTTTAATGGAAAAACTAGTCCATAATCACACCAGGTGAAAGCTCTGGATGATGGTTTACTATGATAGATTTACAATTTTGATCCAGTCTAATACTACAATTTTCTTAAAATGCTTATAACAGCAGTTACTGTGCAAATAACCAAGGATTACACACAGTGGCAGTGAACTCTATTCCATATACTGTACTGCTGACATTGACAGCACATATAGATTTGTATTTGTCTCTCATGTTTGTGTGGGTTTTGCTTTCAGTGTTGAATCCCCACTGATGTTTGACCTTTCACTGTCAATTAATAGCACACAGCATGTGCGTGCGTGCGTGCGTGCGTGCGTGCGTGCGTGCGTGCGTGCGTGCGTGCGTGCGTGCGTGACTATACCTCAAGCATCTCGCTGAGTCTTACATCTGTTCTTTGCTGTGAGGGGGAGCAATGACAAGCAGAAAAACACATGAATACTCCATCAAATACCTAAGAGAACACAATACCAACTGATAATCTATTCAAACTAGCTCCGTGCTTTCCTGCTGTGATCATGTTGGCAGCATATTTTTCTGATTAACGTGTGAGCAAATGATTAAAGTGATTAAAAGAGAGCATGTCTGATTAACTCCCAGCTTAATTTTAAATCATGTGTGGAGAAATTGTTGCGGTGATTACTGAAGTCTGCACTTATTTGCTAACAGTGACATCACACTGTGTTTATGAAGGGATTTCAGAGAGATGTAGGTCAGTCAGAATCAGAGAACTGCATCATACTTAAATGATTTAGCAGGTCAACAAATACACAATAGTAAATATAATAGTAGACAGAAAATAGTGCGCAGGAAACCATTCATTACTGGAGTAATTCAAAGGACAGCACCAAGACAAAAGTCTGAATTTACATTATAAAACTGGAATTAACCAAAACATCAGAATGAATCCTTGCATGATGACCTCAAGGACCAAATAAAAATTACGTGAGACTGAGAATTTTTGAAGAAAATTAGAAGTCAAGCTCAACTGTTTGTATGCAGGATGCAGTTTTGAGCACCTAAATATGCGAGCCTAAAGCACCCTCTACACATATAAATCCGAAACTACATGTTTGTTGGGTATCTCGTTGCTCACTTCAAAGGTGACATGAGTTCAACTCATTACCCAACCACAGATATTTTCAGCTACAACACTGAAGTCACTTAAATTCATTGATAGTCTATTCCATGCTCACTGGTCACTACATTGCTGTTAACATGTAGTGCGTGTTAGCAGCAGCTGAAACACAGAAACTTATGGTTGCTGCAGCAGAGCTGATGTTTCCCCTGGTCCGTATCCCTTACCCCTGGCCTCACAGAAAAAATAAATAAATAAAAGCTGCACAGTAAACCATGTGAGTTCATTTTACCAGGGTCTTGATGGTCCTGAGAGACTTGAGCAGGCCTGTTAGCAGGTGCCGCCTTCTCTGATTGGCGAGGAGACCAAGGCTGGCCTCGGTGAAGCCCTCCTTTGCCACACTCAGTTGCCTTCACAGGAGAAGTCTCAGGTCAGTGTTACCAGGCATTCAGAAGTCAAAAACAACACGGTAAGCAGCACAAGAAAAGATATATACACACAGAACTATAGCCCAGGTAGTAACAGATTTTAAGGGTAAGAGATAATGGCATCATTATTCTGTTTTGCTTTCAGTGCTGCGTAAAGGTCCTGAGGTTCGAGCTTATAAGTCATAATTCCATCAAATCTCACAAGATCCCAATCACCGCTGGCTGAAATGCAGCCAAAACTATGACAGAGCCTCCTCTGTGTCTTACAGATAGCTGTACCTCTCTCCTCACCTCCTCTGTACTTAATGACAACAATTTGAACCAAAGATTTCTCATTTGTATTCATCACTCCATAACATCTGTTGGCATTGATTTTCGGTCCAGGTCTTGTGTAATTTGGCATAGCTCAGCCTTTTTTCCTTTGTTTCCCTTTCTTAAAAATGGCTTCTTGACAGCCATCCATCCACTGAGACCATTTCTGATGAGGCTTCAGTGAACAGTAGATGGATTAACTGAAAGGCGAGATGCATCTCTCAGGTCTCATGTCAGGCATTTGCTGTATTTTCTTTCCTGACTTTCATATACCGTTTCTTTTCTGTATATAGTAAGTTTATGCCTGACACTTCTTCTTTTGTCCCATTCCCTCTAACCTAGTAAGGGGGCACAGCACACAACAGCTCTTTGGGAATTGCTGGAGTAAAAATACTATTTTATACCTGTCAAACTGTCTCATCTTTGGCAATTTGTTAGACTCAATTCAAGAAATAAGACAGTAACAAATTACCTAAAGATACTATGTAAAACTGGTTTTATATTAAGTGGTCGGTTATGTCTAGACACAGCACCAGTTTATCGTGTTTAAGTATGTATTATTGTAGGGCCTACCTTACAATGTAAAGCGCCTTGAGGCGACTGATGTTGTGATTTGGCGCTATATAAATAAAATTGAATTGAATTGAATTGAAGTGATTTTATGCTTGAGTGATTCAGGTCAGTGTTAAATAGCTTCATAAACAAACAAACAAAAACAAAAAAGGGAGACTCCAGAAATGGTACAGTAAAAGGACTGGACTGAAAAAAAGCAGCCAATGTCAAGAAGCCAAGAAAAACAGGATAGTCTGGCGCACTGGAAGCAAAATATAAAAAAATAAGGGGTGGTTCTAGATTTTTGTGTCTGAAGATGACATTTTGTATTTATACAAATCATATAAATAATTGAGTATCTAAGCTTTCTAAAGGAATAAGCATGAAACAAGAGTCTATATTTAAATTTACAAAGAGTGACAGGGGTAGGGTAACCATATGATTCAATCCAGGCCTGTAGGACCTTTGATCCCATTCCCCATGGACAAGTCTAGCTTGTCAATAGCTAGACTTAGCTATGTAACAGTTTCTTTTTATAATAAATGTATGCTACATGTCCACTGAAACCTTCAGGAACAGCAGCATAAAGCTTTGTTTTATACCATCCACACAAACCGCATAGCGGCTCTAACAAACATAGAATAAATAATGTGTAGTGGCAGCTTTTGGACAGCTACTTTATTTTACGAGCAACAAGACACAGATCTTTCTCAAATGTGACCACATCAACAGACTGAGAATATCTGAATGGAAGCTATTATGGTGATGAGGAAAGCACTTAATATGCAGATGCACTTTGAATGAGCTGTTTGAGAAGGTTTCTCAGAAAAGATGGTATGTAACAGAACGCAATTACCTCCTTGCATTAGTGCAGATGACTGCTGCCAGCTGCAGGTTGGTCTGTAACGCCGTCACTCTCTCTAGCTCCTGTAAACCAGAAATGAGATGGTAAGAAGAAAAAGAGCAACATACTATGCCTTTAACTGCTTTAAGAAAAGACTTTAAATTGAAATGGGTTATTACCAGATGTGACACTGTAGCTAGTATTTATTTTCACCCTTTTTTCTCTCTGTTTGTCTGTTCAATAGTATGAAAAAACATGGAGACAACAACTGCAGCAGGAATGACTGAAAAAGTAGACAGATCCAAGATTATAGCATCACAACCAAGCAAGATGCTGTCGTGACCCTTAACATGAGCCTTTGAGTACTCAGAGACATCATGGCTGGTGTAATGCCACTGCAAGATAGTCTATCGTTGGACAAAAGTGCTGAAAAACCCCTGAAAGCTTGCAGGACATAAAGACATCATCAGACTTGTCACTTATGATGCTTTCTATTTGCTTAGCCAATCACTTCAGCACATATAGACATAACAGCAATTTTCATGTACATTCTGTTGCAAACAGACAGATAATACAAATGATGTTATTATTGTAAGCCATGTATCAGAGCCAAAGTATAAAAGAGTTTAGGAGAATAACTTTCAAAACACCAAAAAAATCAGAGAATGCCTTCCTTCCCTTCAGTGTTGACATTTAGAAAAGGATCAATGAGCACTTTGCTCCGAGAGTGCAGTTATTATGCCACTTGAATGACCTCGGCTGAGAACAAGCACACCCTCAGCCAATACAGGGCCAACGGACAAACAGCTTACCGTCGTATTTCTGACTTTCCTTGTCTTCTTTGTGCTTTTATCTTTTTTGGATCTGCCAGATGTCATGCTTGAGGTGGGGGAAGCTTGTTGTTTGAACCTCTTTTATAATATAAAAAATACAAGGTTCAGTGTTGGCAAAAAGAAAAAAATCTTCATAACACTGTCAGGCAAAAAACAACCTTTTACCAACAGAATATAGTCCAGGGAAAGTCAATTTTCCACGGTTATTAAAAATAAACCAACAACACCAAAGAGGCACTTCAGCTGTGGGTACGAGAACAATAACCCAATTCAAACAGATCTGCCCCTATGATCTTGAGTGTTGACAAAGACCTTGTCAAGTCCTCAGAACACTTTGCAAGGGCTGGTGTAGTAGTCAGAGGTTTCTCTTGAGGTGCGTACACCATGTGATACGGATGTTTTTCTGGATGACTATAAGACAGCATTCGTGTGTCACTGTTCACTATTACACTACTATATTGTAGTATACTATTATTACACTATTATAGTTTGTTCAGAGAGCTACGCTTCCACTACTGTGAATATATTCATAGCACTCTGTAGATCTGTTTGCCACACACCGTAATCACACATAATCTGTTCATAACTATTCCACCATTTACACTACCCTTATCTGTATTTATCAGCATACATATGTACATTTGCCCATAGTACATCTGTATATTTGCTTTCTACTTAACTTATCTGTATACAATTGCTCTCATTGTACTTGCTACTCTTGCACTTCTGATTAGATGCAAACTAATCAGAAGTGTATGAATGAATACATGTATGAATACAGTACCGTGTATTCATACATGTGTAATGACAATAAAGTTGAATCCTAATGTGTAAAGATACAAATACAAAAAAAAGTTTTTTGAACATTTCTATGAAAATTAAATCCATGCTGAGGCCAACAGTATTTTAATAGGGGGGACTTTTAAAGTCCAGTGCACTTCCACAAGCCACAGAGCCTTCAACAATCAGCATAAAGTAGCATTATCACCTCGTTGAGAAAAATCAACAAAAACTGAAAATGTAGAAGCTTCAAGCCAGAGCTGTTATAATGTAATACTTTAAATTTAGTGTGTAGGTGCCAGGAAAGTCTTAATAAGTCCTTTCTGTCTTTTTCCATTGCATTCTAGTCTTTCTCAGCCAATCGGGTTAAGCCATACATACACTCGCTGATTTCTCTGATCTTTATTCTCAAACATCTATGAGTCACCAAGTATTTGAGCATTTATTAATAATAAATTCATAAGTAGCAGGTTAAAAATAGCAGGTGCCAGTGTGGCATTTGCGTGTAATTCAGTTATACTTAAAAATGTGTCCTCACAACTTGCCTTAAGATGTAGGAATAAGCTGGGATTTGGATGACTCAGCAGGTTTACCTCAGATATAAATGAAAAACTGACTGAAACAAATTGATTTATGCGCTGGGAGCAGCACGGGCAAACAACTGTAAGCAACATTTATTGAAGCCAGACTCGTCAAAATGTTCATACCAAAGGGGATCGTGCAGTTTCAGTTACAGACATCACTCTCACAGCTAAAATACAGTGTCTATATAATAACAGGACCTGTGTACTGACCTGAAAATCAGGTCAATGATGAACCCATGAACCCTAATCATCTGTGTTCCAGCATCTAACATCCTCTATGCCATATACTGGTGATCATTATCAAGACACAGGTGCTACCGCACTCAACAGTCATTGTAGTTAAACAAATACCACAGTGAGCTAATACAAAGGTGCTGATGCATTCTGTTACCTGTGGATTACACAGGGAAGTACAAAGACAGCTTGAATGCTCACACATACAGGTTCAAACAGAAACACACATACTTTTTCAGACATACACACGCACACGCACTCCACACAATGAGCGCTCAGTATGTAGCCCGAGGCTCCAATTTGTTGTTACACCACAGCTCTGAGCTGTCTACCTTATCTGTAAGCTACACTTAACCTGACAGAGGGCTCAATCAGCTTAGCTTGTGCAAGAGGAGATGCACTAACTGTGCACAGTGGTGGGCTCTGACAAATGGCTGGGCAGGTTTTAATAGATAAAAAAAATGTTGCACAGCTGGTTTGAATGGAAAAAAGAAACATGTATACAGTAGATTTGTATGTAATGTACATATACAGGAAAAAGTGAAATGGCTCTAATGCAGTCACACCATACGGTCTGAATCCAACTGCATCCACAAACACAGCTCTGTGGGTGTGGGTAGCAAAGGTTAAGGAGAAAGAGGTAGTTAGTTACAAGGGACAGTTATCCAAAACTGACCCCCACCACGCACACCGACTTCGCACTGGCTCAGCGTTATCTATCCTGCTTATACATCCCTAATGATGCTGCCGTTTTTGGCCTGGACCGGTTCACTTTGTTGTATTAAGGTCACTGGGAAGCACAGTTAGGCTCACACACATGATTATCAAAAGGGTATGTGACCATGCCTGCAGATTTCTAGAGATACTAATCCTGTTGTCAGATTTACTTATCGAATTGCTCTACCGATGCAAGAGCCTTGAGACCCCACAGTAATTGGCAGGTGTGACCACCAGATTTGGGTCAATTGCAAATTTTTGACAGCCAATTGTGAAGGAAAAATACAAAAGTCTAAGGAGCTTAGGAAAAAAAAAAAAAAGCATCTGGACTTCTTTAAGTTGCTTGAAAAATACAAAAACAACAACAACGACAACAAAAGAAAACACAGTAATTGTGATAAATAAGTGCTTCCAGAGGAAAATGACTGACTACCAGTGTAATCCATTTGTTTGCAGTGGTGCTGAGTGACCTGGGCTACCTACAAATTATTACAGTCAGGTTTCCAGCAAAGTAATCTCTCCTGCCTGACAAGCCTAAGGGTCATGCAGTTTGGCCACTCAATCCAAAACTATTTAAAGCTGACGAGATAAGAGCGGGCACTTATTTCAAACCACCCGGCAGCCTGTTTTATCAATATAGCAATTTAATTGGAAACACCTTGACCTCACAGAAGATGTTATATCTGCCCCCCCCCAAAAAAAATAAAATAAATAAATAAATAAAATGTAACATTCCAGGAAAATGTGGGCACTTTATAAAAAATTAAAAAAAACGCACTATGAAAGAGTTACAAACGCATGAATTAGTGATATTTGCTTGGCTGTCCAAGTATCCGTCAACACGAAGAAGCCACATTACATTGGAGTGCAAGCGGCGGCCATGTGTCGCTGGAGGACACTAATAGCAATGAGAGATGTTAGTCACTATATAGCTATGAATCACATCACGAGCTTATCAGCCCTTCATTTCAAGCACTGAGGCATGAGTGTATGTGTCTGTGCAATTTGTGTGCCCTTTGATGTCTTGCACACAGCAAGCGCTGGGGAGTTGTGGCATTGCACCCCTTAGGTTGTGTGTTTCTGTGCAACATTTTTGATGAAATATCACACGAGAGGAAAAGAAATTAAGAAAAATGTTCAAGAACACAGGAGGGAAACCTCTGTTTCTACTCTAGTGTTGATACTCTAATGCAGCAAATCGAGAGACCAGCACGATGGCTTATATTAGTCTGTAAATCTTTCTGACTGGGAAATGATGCAGTGGGACCCCATCATCGCTCACTTTATGATGTTATGGTGGTGAATATGGAATCTCCCTGAAAAATCCAGAGGGCTGCAGGCTGACTGAATGGGAGTTGGGATGGGCGAGTGGAAACGCTGCATAGAAACCTCTGGCAGTGTGTGCTAATATACTCTGCTGTTATCGTGACTTTGCAGAGTCACAGGGAGGGTTGCGGAAATAATGATCAATTTACTATTCATAGGCCAACCTTCAGATAGCTTCACAAAGCCTGTGATCTCAGTCCACTTTCACTAGCTACCACAGTAAAGCTGTCAGTCATCTGCTGTTTGGCCAGGATAAATGCTTGGCATTCCCTAGGATTGTGTGTTTGAGTATTGCATCAAATCTTTCTGGATTTTTAGTGCAATTTTTGGAGGGCTACATACATTTACTGCACAGCACATTTGTCAACTCTGTTTTAAATGTCCATATAAATAAACGTGACCCTACCAAACATCTGAAAATAAGACAGCTTCAGTGAAATCAACACACATTTTGCTACAAATCTAGGCCATTTAATGGATAGACGTACTGATGATGGCTTCAACTAGCTTTTAAGTATATATTAATATTTACTTTTATCTATAACACACAATCAATTGGGTGTTTTGTATCTTGCCCAATGCTACCTTGATGTGTGGACTAGAGGATCTGAGGATCAAACCACTGACCTTTCGATTAGTTGACAGCCAGCTCTGCCTCCTTAGAGCCCCAGCCGCTCTGATTTACGTAGCTCTCATTGGTTCATTTCAGTCCAATGCAAAGATCACAGAGTGATCAAAGATAGGGTTTTATAGACTTAAGTTTTCATTCACATCCCAACTACATTCTGCATAAAAACTAGAGTGCTACCCCCCTCTGTTTTCTTTATCTGTGGATGGAATCAGATTTCTTATTGCCATGGTTACCAAAATTCAGTCATCATCTTTGCTGGCGTTGTTAGATGACACACTCACAGAAACACATCTAGTGACAACTCAATAGCGTCAAAATAACTACATCCAATCATCGCATCTCATAGGCTGAGAAAAGAGGTCACTTCAAACAGAGACTGATGTGTTTTGGAATTAAATTTCAGCAGCTGGAACACTTCTCAAGATCAGAGGTCGGGACAAAAAAAAAAAAGATGGAGCATGTCATTTAGCATGGCTTTGAGTCTACACTGGAGGCTTACCTTCACATAAGCAGGCTGTTTCTCCAGAATGAGATCGGCGACCTTTTTGGAAACCTGAAGACAAAGAAAGAGACGATAAACGTGAAAAGTAGAATTTAAAAAAAGAAGAAGAAGAAAGAAAGAATGAAGACTTTTTGATGTTCTTCCCAAATGTCACCCCACAGAAACTGTTTAGGCCACGCAATCTCGCTATTGAGGATGGGCTGAGAATAACAATCAGGGTTGTCTGTATCTCTGGCTTTATGCAGCCGAATCCTTTTAAAGGGAGTGTCTCGCATTCTCCGTTTCATTTCATTCAGCGTCCTTCTCAATAACGTAACTCTTGTTTCTCTGAGAGAACTCTCTTTTTCCTCATTTCCCTTTGTGTTTTCTAGTATTCCCCTCTGTATGCCTTTGATTTACAGCTAAGGTGAAACTGTAATTACTGAAAAAGCTTGCGCCCATATGGTAGAAAGCACAGCATTGAAAGAGGTCATGAGATCAGCCTGACCCACCACTGCTATGTGTGATGTGCATCACAGCTTTTAGTGGAGAAAGGGGGAAAAGTGAGGAACACAGCAGGCCAATGGAAAATGAATAGCTTCATCCACACTGAAGGACCAGACAAACAAGGTCACGCTGAACGAACCGAGTGGGGTCCTCGCTCGCTTATAGCGCCTATTTAGTCATTCCTTCAATTAAAAATCTTCAAGCATTATGAAGTGTATCGCTGTTAAGCACCACATGTTTTGAACTCTATGCCCCCAGTTTGTAGCACGCGCTCTCTCCAAGCTCAAGCTGTCATAGGTGTCACAGGACATTATCCAACAACGTGCTACAAGAAACTTTTTTTTAATGCATGCCACGTATATCCAGCAAGAGATCCTTTCTACCACACATTTACAAAAAAAAACAGTAATTTCAATAATAAGCAACTTAGCTTTGGATTTAAAAAAAAAAACCTGACTACAGATACATGAGCTCTAAATACTGCTGCTCATTATAACAGCAAAGGGCAATCACTTATGCAGCAACCAACCAATCTCTCTCCCACTCACAGTGAGCAACCTCTCTTCCATTTACTGTGCACCTACATAAGCCAGCACACGCCGAGTGGAGTTTTACAGGAGAACAGAATAAACCCAAGTGTAGTCGAGGTAGCGGGGAGGTTTTTGTATGTGCTGATACGCTGCAGACGAGGCTATGGGTGGGGATGACATTTCAAAGTGTGTTAAGTATGCGTGGTAGCAAACCGGAGACCTGAACAGATGGGAAACGCAGCTCAGCTGAAGCGGCTCCTTCAGCAGGGTTAACGCGCGTGTGTGTGTGTGTGCGTGTCTCTGTTAAGATTTAAATGTATGCATAAATTGTTCACCAAGGAAAAATTATTCAGTACTTGGAAGAGATGCAACAAATGTGGCAAGAAAATGGTGGAGACACAGAAAACAGTAAGGTAATGTATTAATGTGAGCCCAGAGCCCCTTAACTACTCACGAACCGATCCCAAAATAATGCTATAACGCCACCTATTGGCATTTCACTGATTCAAACTAAACTTGTGTCTATTTTTTTTTTTTTTTAAGGAAAACCAGCCGTGAGTACCCAAACCCTCCTACCTAAGCCACAAGGCCAGAGTCATTAATTCTCAGCTTGCTCTCACACACTCTAATTTAGGTTAATTGTGCAGTAACTGAGCTGCAAAGCAGTAACAGTGCTTGGAGTAAATACTATCCAAATCTGAAAATGAATGATAATCAACTCATAGAAACAGGGTAGACATTCATAGTGGTAGAATAATAATATCAACCAGGATAAACATGTGACTTTCAGAGACTTCAGCAGCCTGCTCTCTCACATAAGCAATACATAAGCCAAAAGTGCCAACTGTGAAAAAAATCACGCAGCAGAAAAAGATGCTAAAGATCTAATCAAAGCCACACCGGGAAACATATGAACCAATCATGTTACGGCACAGATGCACGTGAGGTTTACAATTGTTTCTTCTGTATGGTTGCTTTTAAATGCAGCAAAGATGTTTCTCTTAGCCTGTATTCCAAAAAAAAGCAGCAACCTCTAGGGGAAGGAGGTCAAATTTATTTTTCATCACCAGCCAAGTACAGTTCACTTTGATCTTACGTGAAAGGACCAGTTAAACTCTGTCATTGTAAAGATGTTTAGCTAGACATTTAATCAATAAAATAACTTTATATAAGACAAAGAAGAGCATTTTCATCATTACGGCTTGGTTTTTCTACATGATAAAGAAATGCTGCTGTGGTAAATGAAAAATTTGTCAGCATGACTCTTGAGGCTTAAACTGTAAGAAGTAAATGTGGAAAAGTTCTGAAATTTATAAATTAATTACTTTGGTGTATTGTGCATGACCATGGGGGGAGGTCATTATGGCAGGAAAAGCTGTGAAATTACAGTTCAGAGACCAAAATTAAGTCTCTCCCTTCACGTTTTTCAAAGCCATCCAATGGTCCAGATTGAAGATTGAAGGCTGATTCTAGCCTTGTGCCTTTTTGGAAGTGTCAAAAACTGACTGAGGCCCACTATGGTACAGCATGGTAGCTACCCTCCATCTTTTATATACAGTCTGTGTAACTGCACACATAGCTTTTGTTCAGTGCTTTGAGCTGGACATGTTAATTGCATTGGCTAGCTGGATTCAACCATTAACGAAGACTTAACATGATCTCTCTCTGTGCAGCAGTAGCATAACCTGCCAAGTATAAGCTCTTATGTGCTGAATTTGGTCAGGCCACTGAGCAGATAAGCAATTTGTTGTTTTTATTTTTGATCCTGACGACAACTGAATTTAAATTTGTGTCTCTTTTCCCGATTTGACTGATTTCAATAAAGGCTTGGGCCTCTTATTCCAAAATAACAGAATGGCTGTCATGTAGTCACACTTGCTTATAGATGGATTTTGTTCCAGACACATTCAATGCCTTTTATAATGTATTCTGTCAGTCAGACTACTAAATGGAGGCAAATGTGTTTTTCTTCTTAAAAAGAAAAAAAAAACAAAACAGCACTACATCCCTGCTTTAAAACCATCTGCGGTCTTTAATGCTCTACCTGAAACATCCTTTTTTCCACAGCAGGACACCTCTAGCCTGATGCACACATGGAGAGCAATAAGGCAGTAAGGCGAGGACCGGCAACATTTTAAAAACCGAGCTGAGGAACAGAATTCATTAGTGCTGCAGGAGGGGAAATCATTTCAAGCTTTCATGTTTCATTAAAAATGGAGCATGTTCGTTCACATTGCTAATATCAACTCTGCTGATATACAGCCTACATTCCTAAAAAGCAACCCACTTTCAGACAGATGGGAAGAGCAATATAAAATTATATGCTACCACATTTAAGCTGTTTCTGATGCATATTTGTACTTTATTATACACTGACATGTTACTGCAAACTTTCATGGTCTTGATTTGAGTGAAAGCAGGACTGACTTTTCAGATTTTTGACAGGATTTGATGAAGGCCTTAGATGTATGAGCAAGCATGAGAGTCCACTTTAATTAAGGCCTTTTAGCATTTGTGTGCTACATTCAAATGATGACAAAAACCATGAGCGGATCACATATCTGAACCCTGACATTTTTCGTATGGGCTGAAGTCTCGCAGCACGAAAAGACAATTAGCTGTGAGACGAGCCTCTGTGGGCCAGCTGCGTGTCACAGATGCCAATTAAGCTTGGACACTGTGGCAGAGGCACGGGGCAGTTGTTCTCGCCTCTGTAACCACAGAAAGTTTGCTTCACCCTGCAGCAGACGAGTCGCATAAATAGAGTCACCGCAGCAGTTCTTCACACATCTCCTCTGTCAATGGCAGACACAGTTACCAGTACACACAGTGCCGTACAGTACTGCTCCTTTCAGCTCTTGTACTCGACCCCCTGTTCCACACAAACTTGAGCTCACTCTTAAGCTTACAGCCAAGTGGTGTTATAAATAAGGTGTGGAGCCTATCTATGGAATCAGCCAGCCGGAAAGGCCATCGCAGGACAGCTTTATGCTGAACATCTCGAAAGCACTATTATCGCCTCTTCAAAGAGCAGTGCTCTATTTCACATGCTGATGATTGCATGAGCATGGATGTGTGCACGCGTGACTAGGAGAGTCAGCGCACACATACACATGCCCACCTTTGGAAATAGTCTTAACAAGAGTGGCTGCAGAGACCCGCAGCACAAATTCATGCCTATGTATGACTTCACAAAACAACTTTGAAACTTCTGCAGCACATTGTCTCAGAAATGCTTATAAATTGTGGGAAACAAAGCACTTCTTTAAGCTGTGCTCCGGTAGCATGTTTCAAAGCTTGCATCTAATTTGCATTGCATAAGATAACATTGATTTTACTGCCAAACAAGTCTTTGAACTTGCCACACTGAACCAAACCAAAGCATGAAATCAATCTCACACACACCCCGATACTCCAACAACCTTAATTTACCATTGAAAAAGTGCTTTGTTTCATTACCCCAAAAAGATGGACGAATATTGCACTGGCTTCATGTTTAAAAATGCCATATAACCTCCTACAACGTTAGCAAGACTGGGACTGACAGCTGCACTTTTTATGCCCTTAAGGCTACATAAAAAAGCCAAAAAGTACAGATAATCATTATTCATATAAGGAAGGAAGTGATTTCCATCTATCTATATTTCTTGTAGGAATTTTTCTTAATCCCTAAAAGGAATACAAATGTAAATGTATTCCTTTCCAATGTAAAGGATACATATGTCTGCAAAAGTATTAAATGCAGAAACACACAATACCACAACAACCTTTACTTTTTTCCCTAACAAAGTGATTATTAGGTTATTTGTTAGAAACAATACTTTTGAACTAAACTTTTGAATTTAATAACTTGTAGAATCTCCATTACAACCTCCATCAGATGTTTGTGAGACTACGACGATGGCGATGTCTGGGCCATTCCTCTTTACAGAACGGTTTGGAATATTAGTTAGGTTAAAATCATCATTCCCTAATATGATTTCACTATCATCATTATTATTATTGTTATTATTATTATTATTATATTTCTGCTTTGCTTTCGGTCATAGTCAGGTTGCATCGCCTCGCTAAAGCTGCAGGTTTGCTGCCCTGACATTCTCCTCTGAAAATACATGAAATCATTTTTGATTGATTTTTGAAAGCAGCCCCAAACCATGATGCTTCCTCCACCATGCCTCACATTTGGGATTTGGTTCCGGTGTTTGTATGAAGGTGTTGCTTGTTTGAGAAATGAAGCCTTTTTTTTTTTTTTTAACAAAACCTTTAAGACTCTGTTAAAAGTAGATGTTGTTCGCCTTCATTTACGGTTAGAGGAACGTCTATAACCAACCCTTTCAGTCTTATATCCTCTATTGAAAAACTGACTCTAAGTAGCTTTTGAACAATTCATTTTCACATAGATTCATTGAATTTTGTAAATCCTGATCATTGTAAATTGCTCTTCTTATAGTTTTATCTTAAATAACCTCATAACTGAGATTTTTAAAAAGTTAAAAACAAACAGATTAAATTATATGCTGAATATACTCAGGCCACTGAGTCAGATAAACAGGTCAAGGCTTTTTGTAGGCACAGGACTTTACATTTGCATTTGATGACCTTGCTGAGAAACTTAGATGGGGATTTTCTGCCTGACAGTACACTGGACCAATTACTGTGGCCATTCCCACAACGTGCTTGCACGCTGACAGCCAGCGAGCAAGGGAGGCAGGGAGAGAGAGAAAAAGTGCGAGAGACTGAGAGAGGATGTGTGTGAGGGTGCTTTTGTGTACTCAGACTGTAGAAACGTACAGGTCTCCCCATGCCATGGGGCAGAAAGTCTAAAGAATCCTCTTAACTAAACAGGCAGCTCTGTGGGCTACTGCCAAAACTGTCAGAAGAGGGAAGCGCAGCATGTATGAAAAAGAGGGATAAGAGTCATGGAGGAAAAAGATGAAGGAGCAATGGAGACAAACCAGTGGGCAAAAGTGCAGAAGCGTGTCAGGGTAGAAGGTAGGAGGGCAATATCTGCACTGGACTGCGGGGATTTAAGAAGCAGGGGGAAAAAGTGCTTCTTGCTCTGCCACATGATGCTATAAATAGAATTTGTTGACAGGCCATCTCTCCCGACTGAAACTGTGAATACCTGAATAACCTCAAAAGAGGAGCTGATATGGAAATGAGTCTGCTGTGGACAAAAACGCAGGCACTGACGTCATGGCACAAAATGATTGACCTTCACTCAGTTTCTATTGAGCGGTGGTCAGAATCAAGCATTTGTTTGGTGGTGGGGTTGTTTCATTCCTTCTTTGCAGTTTAAAATATCTCATCACAAAACAAAAGTAAAAAGTGTTCTGGGCTGTTTACGTTCCATAAACTCTCAGCGTAACAGTGCTGACTATAGATCTCAAACTTCAAATTATAGCGGTGTGGGAAAACCTGCCATGACTTAACGGGGCAACTCAACACTTTTATATAAATGAAAACTCTCTTTTCAAGTGCATCATTATTTTTAAATGTGTTTCGATGGTGTATGCCAGCAAGGTAGGCTTTAACAAATTTTATTGCTTCCATTTTCCAGTAATAAACATAATAAATTGAGTTGAGGTAGGGTCAACTCAGGTTTTTGACATCAAACAAACTTTTATTGCCATGCTTTTTTATGTAGTGTAGGAATCATACTGGCACTTCTTGAACTACTTTCTCCAACATTTAAGTCAGCACATGGTAACAACAACATCAAAGCTTAAAGATAATGGAGTACAACAGCAGAAGACAACAACTGGTACCACTCAGATTAGAGGAGGAAACTGAAGACACAATTCACACAGACTGGAAGAATGCTGCTTGGTTTGATGAGTCTCGACCATAGGGTCAGAATTTGGTGTAAACAACATGAATACATGGATCCATCCTGCTCAGTGGTGTAATGGTGTGGCGGATCATTTCTTGGCACATTTTCGGCCCCTCAGTACCAATCGCACTAAGCATTGTTTAAATGCCACAGCCTGCCTGAGTATCGTTGCTGGCCATGTGCATCCTTTTACGACCACAGTGTGCCCATCTTACGATGGCTGCTTGCAGTGGGATAACACACCATGTCACAAAACTCAAATCACCTCAAACTGCTTTCTAGAACATGACAGTGAGTTCGCTGTACTCAAATGACCTCCACAGTCACCAGATCTTAATCCAATAGAGCACTTTTGGGATGAGGCGGAAACATCATAGATGTGCAGCCAACAAATCTGCAGCAACTGTGTGATGCTATCAGGGTAATATGGACCGACATCTCTGAGGAATGTTTCCAGCACCATATTTAATCTGTGCTTTTAATAATTAAGACAGCACTGAAGACAAAAGGAGGTCCAAGCCAACTAAAAACAGAGTAAAGGTGAGATTCCCAAACTTATTACTATCGATTACTATCTACATTTGGGTATTCAGCTATTGGTTAACCATTTAGTTTTTTAAGTTTTTATATTTGGATATATATTCATTTATATTTTTTATGTAGACTCACACACAATCGCAATTTGTTTGTCTGGCGTTCCTCAACTCGAGAGCAGTGATCATCGTGCTCGAGTTCACTTCACTGCTGTTACCTAGCTACTTTTTTTTTTTTTTTTTTTTTTTTTTTTTTTTTTTTTTTTTAGCCTTTTTTATCTTTGTTTTTTCAAAAAGGCCTAGAAAATAAAGACAATCTACAGTAGTACCCTACTGCTTCACAATGTGCTCTCCTGGCACAGAAACAGTGCCCTCTTTCTCCCTGCTATATTCACTGGATGAGCGAGCAGCTAGGGCTCCAGAGAATGACAGAGAGCAGTGCTGCGCAGTGTGAGAGATAAAAGCAAGAGACCTTCTGCAGTTTCTAACTTTCACTCTGATTGCTACACAACTAACACAGGCGCACGCACGCACGCACGCACGCACGCACGCACGCACGCACGCACGCACGCACGCACGCACACACACACACAAACTTACAACTTTTTCCTTTTTTAACCATGTGCTACACGTTCAGCAGAACTACAAAAAACAGTTAGGGGTTTCCA
>VURO01029447.1:0-18462 GCA_015108175.1 Pelvicachromis taeniatus | reverse complement strand
GGGTAAGCGGCTAGGGAAAGCATTATTTCAATGAGATGTCCCCACGAGGATATAAATACGTGTGTGTGTGTGTGTGTGTGTGTGTGTGTGTGTGTGTGTGTGTGTGTGTGTGTGTGTGTGTGTGTGTGTGTGTGTGTGTGTGTGGGTGTGTGTTTGTGTGTAAGAGAGAGAGAGAGAGAGAGAGAGAGAGAGAGGGTGTGTGGGTGGAGAGCGAGCTTTCATATTTTTACTGTTGCACAGACAATTAAACGTTCACTCACATGCAAATTGCAGCTATAGACAATGTGGAGTAGCTGGAATGAACCTTTACTGCTATTATGAGGAAAAGAATAGTCACTGTTCCCGCCAGCATGAGTGGCTGCACACACACACACACTTAGACATCAGTTCATATTTTCTTCACATATTCACACAGGCACAAACAATAACTGTAAAATGCAAATGAATGTGGACAGACCTTTACTGCCACTGCTGTAATGACTAGGACAGCTAAGCAACGAGGTTGGCAAGACTTTTAACAGGTGCAATTAGCAGTGTGACTCACACTGACACACATAAACGTGCACACAGCAGCACCGGCTTATCCACAGATAAGCAAACCAAATCCACTTCTAGAACGGACTGCAAGGCCAAGAAGAGAGGGACAGAGCGAGTGACAAAGGCACTGAGACAAAAAAAGAGAGCGACTCGGATTAGGTGGTAAAAAATTTTCTGGTTCTGCAGCCAATCAATTCATGGCATCACCAGCAGAGTCGCCAGCAATCAGCATCTGAATGGACCTCGTTACCTCAAGGTCACACACCTCCCCAGACACACACATGCACGCACACACAAATGAAACTAGACAGCAGTGTGAGAGATCGAGGGCGCCGCACTATTTCTAGCGACGTACGATTTCAACATGCTGTCTCACTGTCACTTAAATTCGCTCTCTTCAGCTTCACCCTCGAATGCTCATCTTGCAAACAATGTCAACAACCGTCTAAACTGTGGCAACAACAAAGACTTCTACAGTCTTTGTTGTTGCCACAGTTTGGGTCTTCTTCTCTGCACTCTGTCTTTATTGACTATTTGAGAAGCTCAGTGAAAGGATTAACCGGCTACTTGTGTGAGCATTGATTAGAGAAAGGCGCGGGGCTTAAAAAGGAACTCATCTAGAGGTTTCTAAGCCTGGTTAGATGTTCGGTATTTTCACGAGAAGTTTTGAAGAAATGAATGTACTCTTAGCTAATCGCAAATCTGATTTTGCATCATGCACAAAAGAGCAGTATCACCAATTACTGTATTAAAAAAAATTGGATGTTGTGTTTCAAAATGATGTTACACTTATCCATCAATCGCCTTCGACTTATCCAACGCAAGGTCACGGTTAGGCTAGAGTCTTTCCACATTACAGCTTTAGCATTGAGCTCCAGTTCCTTTCTATTAACTTTTTCCCGCCTTAAGATGACATTTGATGACCTCCCCTGTACCTTTAATGATGAGTTTTGATACCTCAGTATAGCTCAATAAAGACGTGGTTTGACGAGTGCTAGAATAGTTTTTCCAGGGGTAGCTGAATAGGCAGAGACCACCGTCAATTACTACTGATACAAACCCAAGTCATTTCGTTCACTAAAGGGTTCAAGTGTTACTCCTAGCAGGTTTCGAAAGGGATAAAGAGTTAAGGTACTATTTGGAGCTCGGAGATGAAGATGATCAATGCAACAATAACATGAGTCATTTGGTTCTGTTTGGGGGAAAGCTAGGGTTGGATTTTTCAAAAAATGCACTGCAACATATGAGAAAATATATCTAGAATTAGACAGTAGTGGTTAGATCTGCTTAGTAAGGCTCACTTTCAAAGCTCTCTCTAACATGCAGAAAGACACAAGCACCGGTCCAAGAATTAAAACCAACCTGACGTTTGAAGATAACTAAATTTCTGTGGCAACACTTGACAACCAGCGTAATTTTGTGAAAATGAAACGTTACGACAGTAATTGCTCTCGTCAAAGTCACCAGACTCCATTAACAAAAACAGCGATTTTTACCTGGTAGGAAAAAAATGTTTAGTGCGCCAGTTCCCATACAAAATAACACATTAAAACATCAAAGTCACATTATGGCATAAACTGTCCAACTAATAGAGGCAGAGAAAGAGCCTGGTGGAGTGAGCTTCACTTACTTGTTGAAAAGAGCTTGCTGACAGCATGTAAGACGGTGAAAATACTTTAAATCCATCTGGATTTTTAATTTTTTTTAGATGCTAAACTCATTTTTGCTGCTGAGTGCTGACCTATTGCCATCTAATGACTGTGGAGCGAGTGAATTATTACTTTAAACATCAGAAAACATCAGCTGGCAGGACTTCCATATTGCCCAGTCTAAGGAAAGGACAAGGTCAATGTGAAAGATGCCATAATCACTGCATGTGGTGGTACATTAACTTATACGAGTACACAGCTCTGCGACTAATGCAGAGGTGAAACGACACACTGGAAAAGTCCATCCACGTTGGCAGCCTGCCCACATACACAGAGTGTAAACGATGCACCAAAGTAAAGTTGTGGTGTCTTATGTGTGTTTGGTCCGAGTTCAGAGAAGCCACTAACAACATGAGCGAGACAGCTCTCCTCTGTGTACCGCGCTGAAGTCTGAACCAGCTGACTGTTGCATCACCAGATCAACAGCAGGAGGTGCACACATACATGCACACAATATCCTCTTTTCTCTAGGAAATCTTTTTTGTGAGAGATTTCAGAAGCATAAGCCCCATATGCTCAGAAACCTTCAAATCACCTCTTTTTATTTTGTCTGCAGGAAGGAAGCTGGCAGCAGGAGCGACTGCTTTCCAGCTGTTTGGTGTGAAACCTCGAGAGGCCGCGGCTATAGGTGTGATCCAACTCAAATCAACCGTGAGGCAACAACATGGAGCTCTGGTTGTTGGATAATTTCAAGCACATGTTTGAAGGTCTGGCTAAAGCCTCGCAAGAGGTTGTTTCTCCGACTGGAACGAGGTAATCAGTGTTTGACTCATTAGAAATAAATTCTCTTAATTAACGGGCGCCGCAATCGATAGAGGACGAGGAGAAGACGAGAGGAGAGGAGAGGATTAGAGCCTTAGAATACAGCAGTTTATATGTTTGTGATGTAACTGATAAAAGACGAACGTAGAAATCATCAGCTGAAGAAGTGAGCAGAGGAAATGAGCCAGCGCTCCAGAAAGAATGAGCACTAGGGAGCTCAAGGAGATATACAGCCTGACTAATGTGGACGGTGTGGATTTCGGTTACAACCCTGAGGAGGAATTAAAAACCTATGCACACACAATTCCAGTGACAGTCACAGAGAGCCTCTACTCATATGCAAACCGAAACAGCATGCAACATTAGCTTCTCATCTGTATTTGTTACAATTCTCCGATAATGTCTGAAAATTCTTCTACTAATTAATAAAATGTGCGAGAGAGAGAGAGAGAGAGAGAGAGAGAAAGACAGACTATTTTGTGTAATGTGTCAAGTAGACAAGTGTGCAGTCTGGGATCAATTTCAGGAGCAGTCATGCAGTGCGCTTTGGCCACGGCCTTCATCGAGCCTCCATTAGCTCAAACTGAAGTGAGGGGCGAGAATCATGGAGGGGTGGGGGTATTTCAGCCAATTTGTCTGGCCTCTAATGCATTCATCTCTGGGTAGCAGACGAGCACAGGATGTTTAATTTTAAAAATGCTCTCCGTCTCAGACCCCCGCATTGCACTATGAGATCAATCCTTGCGATCGCAAGAGATTAAAGAAAGCAAAATGGAATCGGATTAACTCGAGTTACTTTTACAATACTGTGCTCACAAATCAACTCATCAGCAGGGACTCATGACTGAGTTTCTGCTCTGCGCCAAACACGGCTGGATGTGACCCATGTGTAATTGTCTGCAAGCTCTTAAGTATTTAAACGATTTTACCGCTACAATTTTAAATGTAATAGCAGCATCAATGGGAAGCCAGATTTGAATAATATCACATGAAAAAGAGCTGATATCGCCCACAGCTATAGCACCGCAGATAGTGATGGTCCTAATGGCTGAAAAATATGGTGATGTTCCAATTTTTAAATGTTAATTTTTTTTTAATTTTTTTTTACCTTATGTAATCTGCTACTCACAGGGAACACGGTGCAGATGGTCTTTGATAAAATAGCAACGGAAAAGACCAAAGTCATTTCAACGTTTCACTAGACATGGTCATTTTTACAATATTGCCACCCAGAAATGAGCCATGAATTGCTTTCTCCATACATTTTTACCTTGGGAGTTGAAGTGAATATAAAATTGAGGTGAGGTGCACTGGTGAGGGTGTAGAAGCACCTTAATCGTCTGCCAGAGGACAGACAAACCAGTCTCTGATTGTGTGCACAATCAACCTGAGCTGAATTTGATTTAATGGAAGGAACCAGCAATGTTAGAGAAATAAAGTACAGAAAGTTATTAAAGCTCCATAGGGAGCAGTAGAAGGAGTAACTTTGTAGGAAGCCAAAGTTTAGAAATTAAAGCTAATTACAGCACAGAATCAAATTTAAATCAGAACAATCAGAGCGACTGAGTCAGGCAGATAGAAAGGTATTCTTCTTTTCCATTTTTTATTCCACTGGCTTTTGCAAAGTCACTTGAGAAACTATTTGTATAACAAAATCCAATCAAAGAATCCTGATTTAATTTTTTTTTTTTACTGAGAGTCCTATTTTTTTATTATTCTAAATGGGGAGACTTTTATTTTGACGAGATTAATAGAAGATGCCTGGCAGCTGACAGACGCTGCGACCAGTGTAATGGAGCATATCAGTTATGTAAATGTTCTGCAAAGTAATCCTTTTTGGTATTTGTGGAACTGCACAATATGATTTGTCATGCGGTAGGTTAAGGTGCGGTACGCTCACAAAACCAATAAATTCTTATTTGTCCTGTCAAGCCTAAAACTGCCACTTTAACTTAGGGAAACTTTTCGCCTGGCCAAGCCATCTGTAATTTCTAATAATCTGTCCAAAGCAATTAAAAGGACAGGGGAAATCGCAGTGAAATCTATTTTGTACCACAATGGCCCTCGTCAAGAAAATGCTCATCACTGTCTCCAGCGTGCAAAAACTAATCACTGCTTCTTCCATTCCTGAAAGAGCCGAGAGTTTTCTACTGGACTCTTGATGATGCGCACACTTATTGTCCATTATGTAGGTGGGAGCTTCTGATCCCACCTCATTCCTGTAATGATAATGGCTTCTCGCAGCTAGCTGTTAATTACTACTGCTGCCTCCATGTGTCTGAGTGTGTGTGCCTGTCTGTGTGTGTTAGCCAATATGTGCAGTCACGGGTTAAACCGCCCCTCTGCTACAGAGAGGCAAAGGGGAAAAAGACACTTGAAGAAACAGGTGCTGCTAATCCCTGAGTCACCCCGACCTTCTGATTGGTCCGCCAGCACGTGGTCACAGAAACACACACACACACACAGCGACTGCAGCTTTAGTCATCTGCACTTGACAGAGCCATCTGGCTCATCTGCAGGGAACCACACACATACACACACAAACACTCCAGCGCAACATTTTACACCGAAAGATGCAAAATGAGCTAATTTAAACACTGTGTGACACTAAAAACGTGCAGATTCTGTATGTGAATCCAAACCTGCACACTGGTTCGATGGAGACGCCAAAGAAAAAAATTACAGTAATTATAATGCGTGACATCATCCACACCCGCAAGTTGTATTAATAAGTTATTTATGTTCACATAAAACTGAAAATATCCAGCCTGGAATCATTTAGGATGCAGATGACCTTCTCTCACAGCACCCTAACAAATCATCCCGGGACACTTTGGCTTTTCCCGGGGGTAAAATATACGAGTGTCTGTCTGGCACTCTCAACCAAGCCCTGCGTTAAATTTAAAGCATTGAAATATTAAATGCAGGCATTCAAGAGAGTGTAAACATCCATATGTGGGAGGCACTGGAGCTCCCAAAACTGCTGTATTCGCAGTGCACTTCCCAGAGTAATTTGTCAGGTAACGTATGGGACTGTAACATCATTCCCTTTGATTTTCTCTTTTAGAAAGTTTTACTTTCCATTTGTTGTTCTCTTTTTCTTGCCTGTTAAGCCATCCCAGCTTTTATTACTCATGCATACTTATACACTTCTACATTTATTTTTATTATTGAGTGCTCTGTTGATGGACGATGCTGTCACTGCAATGCATTCAGTAAAGAAAATAGAGAAACTTACAATCCCGAGGCTGCATGCCTCCACCAAGGTTGAAAATTCCCTCCGAACAGTGGAAGAACCGAGTCGCTGCACTCAGAACAACACCTGGATCCAGATTATTTTGTGATTTTTTTCCTGTGCACATCATGACAATTTCCCCCAGATAACAAATTTGAAATGATTGTGAGAATATATGTTCAATCTCATGGCCAGTGTAGAATCACCATTTAACCTAGCATGCATCTGTTGTACGATGTACGGGGTTCTCTGAGGAAGAACCTCAGAGAACCCCGTACATCGACAGGGGAAAAAATGCACTCTATATAAAAAGACCCAGCTGGGGTTCAACCACAAACCTTCTTGCTGGCAGTACTAACCACTCCACCACAATGCTGCCTTTTTACCGCTCTATAGAAGCTAATTCATCTGACCTCAATATTTAGCTGAAAGCACCAAAAAAACAAACAAACTATAAGACAATTTTATTGACATGTGTGGCTAAGCTTGGATTGTTTTTTTCCTTCTTTACAAAACTGAGGAGATTAGATATCCATCCTCCTATAACTGCAACGTGAGAAAGAATGAGGTCACGGACACAAGCAGCCAAAATGAGTTCCTGTATAGGGTGGTTGGATCAGCCCCAAGGATGGAGTAAGGAATCTGTACGTCTGGATGGAACAAAGGAGATATGGGTAATACTAGTCACCTTCCTTTGAAGGTTTTCTGAGAAGTGTCCAGATGGGAGAAGACTAGAATTAGAACACACAGGAAGGATTATATATGTGCTCTGGCCTGGGAGCATCTTCCCAACCTGGAGAAACTGGAAAACTGCCAAAGGACCCGGAGAGAAAGACATCTGGAATACCCTGCTTAGCCCGGTGGCACTGCACAACCCAAGTAGATGGATGGATGGACAGTCAGTATACATAAAGGCTGCTGCATGAGGGCAAAATGTGTGTGTCTGTGTGTGTGCGCGTGTCTTTCTCTGTCCAGGCAATCCAGTTTTTCTTGGGATTGAATCAGACAATCTCCCCGCCTCAGCCTCACCTTATTAACCATTAGGCCCCAGTCGTCTTTGCTTGAATGACTTTGTGCAATCATATTGCCAGGCTGGAGCTAAATTGTTGTACTAAATGTAATACACAAGCTACTTTCGATTCACCTCCATTTAACTCCAGTATTTTCCTCAGAAGTGTTGTGAAGGTAGTGGCACTCCTATGTTTCCTTGCATGACTGTGCACATCAGAGTTAAATGCACAGCCTGACGTGTCAGACAAGCACTTCAGTATGTACTTTAGATATTTGTATAGAAATAAGTGACCTGAGAAGAATACGCCAGCACATGTCTAGGGATTGTGGAAGCCTGAAGTGACTTCATTCATCTGAATTTCTAGTACAATCTTACCTAAAGAGCCATCAAGGTTTTAGGAATTCAAGATGATGACTTTGTACTGATCATCCATTACCATCAGGGAGGCATCTGATCTGCCCCTAGTCGCTAAGTCACAGATATGAGCGGCATGGACCATATGAAGAGAAAGAATCCAGCACAAATCCATAGAAGGACTGTGGCAAGTTCCCTAAGATGTTGGGAACAATCTGCCAAGCAATAACTTTGAAAAACTGTACATAAGTGTAGCAAAGAGAACTGGTGATGTTTTAGAGGTATGCTGAGTTTATGGTGTTCATTTTGAAAATTAAGATCCTCAAAAAAGAGGCTAAAACAACGTATGTTTAAAGGCAGGTGGATAGTAGTTAGCACTGTCACCTCCCAGGAAGAAAATCAAATCTAGTCTGAGGTCTTCCTGTGAGGAGTCTGTGTGTGCTCCTTGTACCTGCCTGGGTTCACTCCACGTACTCCAGCTTCCTCCCACAGACATAAGACATGCAAGGTGATTTTTAAGTGAACTGGTTTGAGCAGTTATTTGTCTCTGTGTGTTAGCCCTGCGACAGATTGGTGACCTGTGCAGAGTGTACCCTGGCTCTTATCTTACGGCAGCTGATATAGTCTCCAGCACCCCGTGACCCCGAATTGGATAAGCAGAATAACAGGGAAGGATCTTTTATTGTAGTTGCTGCTCTGTTTCACAGTCAGATCCAACCCTTGCTAATAAAATCTGTTTTCAAAATAAAAAGATGGTAATGGCAAAGCGGCTCAACTTCGGGGTTAACAGGGCTTCACTAACCAGTGGCTAAGTACATGTGCTTTTTTTTGGTCTCTGTACCATCTCCTTCGTGTGCCACCGGCTCTGAGATAAAGTTGAGAGACCTCTGTTTCAGCCTCTGATGTAGATCTTTCTGAAGTGTCACATTAGATGAGACAGTATGTCTCTGACTTTCACATGGTGCTGATGAACATAGCAGAGCACCAAAGGGCAAGAGCTGGATGCTAACCACACACATATTCTGCATTCATTAAATCAAGGGTACACCAATACTCTGATATCAGCACGTGTGCAATTCATAATCATGTCTGATGGAAGATTTGTGACCCAGTAGAGCTAAATCACAGAGGTTTTTAGGTAAGACTTAGGTAAGATGGGTTAAATAGAAGGTAGAATAATTTGGTTATATTGACACTGCCCACAATGAATAAAGGCGGAAGGTGTCATAAAGTGAGCTGCAAATTCTTCTACAACCCCTCTCTTGCTCTGTGTAGGAAGATTCCCAAAAGTTGTAAATTCCATGGAAGGCAACTTACATGACCATATTTGGTAAACTGGTACAATTGGGAAGAGAAGTTTATGACACTGTTGCCTAGGCAATGCTGGGGGCGCAGCCCCGGGCACCCACGTGATCAGATTCACCCAATGGCAATTGAGATAGACATGTGATTTGTTTTATGGTACCGCGAGGTTTAAAAACTGTGTGAGAACAAAGCACCACGAGATTCTGTTACAGTGAACCGGACATGGGCAGATCTCCCTTCGAAGTGCAATTTAATGTAAAAGGAATAAAATGGGTTGTGTGAATCTGCTGAGTTCCGGTGTTGTCTTTGAGGCCTCGAACTAAACAAACCAGGGCATAGTTATGGAAAGTAACAGACTTCATCATTACTGTGTCTGTGCTCACAAATATCGCCATGTTTGGGATTTCTACAGATAACCCGTCAGATAAATAGAGGGGATGCTTATGATCTAAATGTGATGCACTGTCTTTGTTGAGCTGTTGTGGCTACCACTGCTCATCTAACTACTCACATTCTCTTCTGTTTATCCAACAAGTGCAGAAAGACAGCACGGCTGGCAGCTTTGTGACGCTGTATTTCTGCCAATTCTTCAGATTTGGTCACTCTCCTTCGATTGAGCTGTAATGCTCTCATTCTCTTTCTGATCGTCCCCATTATTTGATTATTTTGCAATCTGTTTTTCCTCTCTCTCTCTCTCGCTCTCTCTCTCTCTCCCGTCTTGTGTTTTTCTTTCCTCACTATCCATGGCTTGTATAACTTTCAGCTTCTGCCATTTTGGCATAGACCTCTGGTCTACATTTCACTGATCGTCCATGCATGTCCATCCTTTTCATTTGTCTCAGTGTTTCTGTTCAGAGTCATCTCAAACTGCTACAACCCAACAACAATTTCGGCTTATCCAAGTGTTATTCTTCATTAAAGAGCTGGCCAGCATCCATTCTTTATCTCCAGCACATAATGGCTTTCATTTATTTGTTTCACCTTACAAAGTCATATAATGTTCTAATTAGGTTTAATCTGGTCCCACAGTATCTCCATACCAATCAGCCATCCATTCTCCACCACCTGCAGCAGCCCTGCACTCCACTTCGCATCACCCTCTCATCTCTGTTAATCTCTGCCGTTTCTCTCACCTACTTTGCCTCTCACACCACCTCTTCACATCTATCTATTGTCTGCACTGTCCTCTCTGCTTTCTCTGCCTCTTCCATTCACATTTTTTGCTGCACATTTTACTCACTTCATTGCTCCCTTCCTTATTTGCCTTGATCTTTGTTCCCCTGCTCTTGTGAGTTATATCGCTCACCCACTTCCCCTTGCTCTGTCACGCCCCCCCCCCCCCCCCTTCTGAATCCTCCCTCTCTCAGCTCGTCTTTCATTTTCACACGTATCTTTCCTTGTTTTGTTTCTTTCCCATAAATCCAATCTTCTTCTTTCCTAATTTCTCTCTTCATGGCACAATTGATTTTGGACATTTACCGATGCAATAAAACAGCACAGACTGTATAAATCAGCATCTTCAGGACATGTGGCAGTGGGTAAGTCAAGCTCAGCAAAACTAATTATGTCAGTGTGGAAATAGCTTCCATGCTAAATGATTTAGAATAAAGGAAGGAAAAGAAAGAGCCAAAAAAGCCATTGAATTTTTTAATTAATCAAAGAGGGAAAAGGGGGAGAGAGGAAGAAAATACAGCCTCATCCATATTGCCAGTGGTTAGCAGCTAATGAAAAAGACATTTTTAATTATTCTTCCCCAATCATGTGAGGAGGCCTTTATTTGAATCTGGCTCACCTCTTGTCCTCTTAGGCAGTGCATTTTGATTAGCTTCCTGTGTATTTATTAGCAATCCTGTAGTAAAGCTTTGCAGGAATTCAGATATTGATCAGTGCCAGGATTCATACCACACTTGACTGCTTAATGGACTTTCATCCACAGACTGTGAGCAGATCAGCTGGACAGACATTTAAATTCGCTTTATTATTATTATTTTTTGCTTTCATTTAATTTAATTCATGACATAGCCATAAATTATACATGAACAATATAAAAAATTGCACAAATTCGACTCAGAAATTAAACATTTATGCCATTTCCCTCTCCTCCTCTATCTGTCTGCCACTCGCTCTCTCAGTGTCTGCAGAGTGCCTACACAGACACACACACACACACACACACACACACAAAATGAATGGTGCGTGTGGACCTATAGCGAAGCAGCGGTGTGCGACGAACCGAGGGAATTCCAAAGGTCAAAGAAAAACACAGAGCTTACGTGTAAATACAGACACATCACACATGCACAGCTTTCACATGTTTGCCGACACAGAGATGCGTAGCTAATGCAGGGCGGGCACAAAGATGCAAAAATATTAATGAAATCCTGAAATGAAAGCCCACAAAAACACAGACAAGGGCACGCACGCACGCACTCACACCTCACAGTGAGTTGCAGTATTGTCTAAATGGCAGCGTATTGAGTCGAGGGCGAGTGATTGAGTGACTCACTGTTGCAGCTGACTGCCTATTTGGCTGTCTGCATTGCCAAAAGACACACACACGCGGAGTTAATGCACGGGTGCACTCACAAACACACAGAAATACACACAAACAGACCAAAGGGCCGTGCGATGAACAGTTTTAAAGGTGTGTAAGTCAGCTGAGGGGATGACTCATACCTGTCTTCAGACACTGTTTCCAACAACAGGGGAGTTTGACTTTGCCACCACCTGGCTGCCTGACCTGCACCGTGTGCTCTCTGAAAAAGGACTTCATTACATATGGAAATGAGGTGGATAAAAAGAACATATCCTTGAATGTTTAGAAAGTTTTAGTGTCTATAATGCTGCTATAATATAGTTGCTCACAGTCCTCCTGCAGTGATTTATGCTGACAAAGAAATGTGAAAGACAGCAAATAATATTCAACTTTTATACAAGTTTTTCACCATGATGGTGGCCGCTTTCACATTATTCAAACGCAATATAATTACAAGAATTAAGCACGACGCAAGTATTATTCAAGTGCTATTGGATGCAATGGAAATGATGGTTATTCTATTTCCTTTTCATGTGGGCAATTTAATAGAGTGCCTACTTACACTGAATCAACTATTTCCACTTGCACTTATATCATCATTGAAGGGTATATGCTGAAATTTTAATAAAAAGGCTTATTAGCTTATGACAAATGTCTCCTGAAGATTGATACTACACTTTTGTTTGCATAATTAATGCATAGCGCAAAACTAGCAGCAGGGAGACCATACATTGCCGGAGACATGTGTATCCATGAAAAGTAACTAATTGATTAAACACAAAAGATGCTTAAGTTAGGAGTTTTTCCTTGTGGCTTGTATATATGCTAAGCTAATTGCTCAGGAAATACAATAAAGAAGTGAAAGTTTCTTTTTAACAACAAGCTTATAGGCCTATCTGTGTTTCCACAGTAATTCCAGTGTACCCTGCTAATGCTGTAATGTGGAAAAAGACATTTACACAGGACTCTATGCAGTCATGTGACAAAACGAAGTGCATCCCATGAGTCAGTAGTAGAACCACATTTAGCAGTAGTAACTTGAAGTGGTCATTTTCTTTATCACCCTTTCTTTGATCAGTCTGTGACTTTGTTATAGTTTGGTCCAATTTCCTTTACAATGTTTCATCAGGTCATTGAGGTTTGAAGGTATATATTTATGAAGTCTTCCCACAACATTTAAAACATACCTGGTCAATGATGGCTTGATGTCTGGACTGTGACTGGGCCATTACAATGCCTTGAATCTTTTTAGCCATTCTAGTGATGGGCTCTGCCATTCTTGGGATTGCTGTCCTGTTGCATGACCCAATTTTGGCTAAGCTTCAGATGTTGGACAGATGGCTTCACTTTGATGTACAGTGGAGGTCATGATCGCCTCAATCGACGTGTTTGTGCTATGCTGTGTTTGGTTTTCACCAGATGTGTCATTGCGCATTACAGTCAAACATCTCCACTTTGATCTCCTCTGTCCAAAGGACATTGCTACAGAGGTCTTGTTAAATGTTCATATTACACTTTATAGAGCGAAGAACCGTCCTCCTTGCAACGCTTCCAAACAAGCAAGCCTTCTCTAATTGTGGTGTCATGAAGTTTAAAATATAACATCCTAACTGAGGTCTGCAGAGTCTGAGGTGTAGCTCATGTTGCAGTTCTTCTGAGCACTGCATGGTCTGACCTTGGGGTAAATTTGCTTGGACGTCCACTGCTGGGAAGAGTGTGGCTTTGTGTTAACATGCACCTGACTGCTCCAGACTGGCAAATCTCCAAAACATTGGCTTATATAGAGGTGCTCACACCTGCTGATGATCGGTTAATTAAGTGTATTTGATCTGCATCACCTGGCTGCTATTTAACCTCTTAAATCATGTGGAAGCAGTAAGGTTGAACTTAGTTTTTCCACGTGACTGCACAGAATCATCGGAAAACTTTCTTTTTCACGACTGTAAGTAGACGGTATAGAGACAACTAAAGGAAAGTGTTTCGTTATTTAAGTTAAGCTAGTGGATTCTTAGCCAAACAGTAATTTTAGACAGCGACTCCTACTCTTTTAGAAGTCCCCGGAGTCTTACATGTAAAGAAAAAATCCAATAAAAGCAATTTAGCAACGGCAAGCAGTGCTGGTAAAACTGTTCTCAGAGTACTGTTCTTTCTGCAGTAACAATATTCAGTTTCTCGTGCCCTCAGGAGGCCTCAGTATCAGCAGCAGACAAGTTGGCCAATGACAGGTCTGACTGCAAGTCATCTAATGGTGATGTCTTTACTTAAACACGACTTGGAGGCTTAGTCGCCTGACACCCAACCACTCACTTAATAATCACCCCCACTAGTGTGTTTTCTGCTGAATCACTTCAGTCTGGCGTGGATCGGGCCTCAAAAACACAAAGTGTTGCTTTAAAAGGCCACTCTTAAAACTGTTTTTTGAGAGACATTTCAATTTATAGAGAGATCTTTTAAACTAGTTGTTTTTCTAATAATTTATAAGCTCTCGATCTCTTGAGAAGCGGTCATGGCACACATCGCTCAGTCGCAGGTCACTTGAGGAGCCTGGGTACTCGTGCTCTTGCCCTGAGCACCAAATATGCCAGCACTGTCACTCTGTCAGCAGCAGAGCCAGAGACAAAAGCTTCACCTTCTTCTCAAACACAGCACGTCTGTGCAGACTGTCAGGGAAATAAATACACTACACCAACAAGCGGAAAAGAAAAGGTCCAAGAATTGTGATGCGCATCACCTACAGGTGTTTATTGTGTACAATCGAGCATGTGGAAAAACAGTGGCACAAAAATGATGAGCCAAAGTGTCCGTACACGAGAGCACATTTCTAAAGGTCACATCCAAAAGCTCATTCCAGGTTGTAATTTGAAGCAGTTGAAAAACACCAATTGATATTCCACCATAACAACAGCACTCCTGTGTCGTTATGGATTTTGCCCGAATCTCCTCAAATCCCCAGTCCCTGCTGAGAGCAATATCCCCCCTACCTAGCACCTGGAGGAGTACTTTTGATTTAATGTCTTTCAGTCTGCTACTGAATGAAAAATAAAAAAAATCTCAACCAATTTTCTGAGAATGAACCAACTAAAAGAAAGCCACAGAAAAAAATGGCAAAATTACCAACCTGCTTTATTGCAGCTTGGCTCCAATTCTTAAAATGGATCTATGAACACAACACACAGTACAAACTTCATATAGACTCAGCTGATAACTTATTAATAGCCTACTAATAAGACATGAATTTCTGTGTGTGCTTGATTCTCTAATGAATATTGAAAATAAGTAGGTTTTTGATGGTTGGTCAGATAAAAATCTAAAGATGTAATCTTGGATTCATTTTCATCAAGACAATTGTTGCTCTTTCACTTGTTTTCCATGTCGTCACTACAGAAACTGACATGTAAACAGAGAAAATCCAGGTTTCTCAATAATCTGATGATTTGAAGTAACACACAGTGCATATTATGCTTGCTATCATTTTTATTCCTATTCCTGCTTTACTGGGAGGGTTTATTTTTTAGCAGGATGCTTGAGCCTTAAATCAGCCAGGCTGGCATTACAGCAGACAGTAGTTTATTGCAAAAACTTGCCAAGCAGAAATGTCAATATAGGTTTGAAATGATTTAGAAACAGGGACACCATCAGACTGTTTAGAGGAGAGGACTGACCTGACTTCACAGAGTGAAAAATCCTCTTCACTATGCATCCTACACAGGTCCAGCAGATGTTTACACTCCTTTTTTTTAATGACCATAAAAATCAACCTGGGTGGAAGTGGAAATGCCAACTAACCTGCTAACAGTGTTACTGAGCTCTCTTTACATTAAGTTCATGACTCCCTATAAGCCAATGCTGTTTCAAAGCCAGGCTTTGTTATTTAGATTTAACCACAGACTGTAAATAAAAGATGGCCGCCATGATATCACCATTGCTGTTGTGCTCTGTAACGTTGTTTGACCCCTTCGCACAGTGAAATTAAAACCTCATAAAGACAACCTAATTGTCTGAACATCAGTTAATTTCTGAATTCCTTAAAAGGACTCACATTTTGGTGCCTGAGTTTTATGTTTATGAGTTTAGCTCCATCATATCTTCCTTCACAACATCCAAGAATCTGCTCCATGATCTTCTTTTTTATTATTATTGTATCAGTGAAATTCAAGCAGCTCATTTATAAAAGTGGAACATAAATAAGTTAACCCGACCACAGGTTTTGTTTATGGTTTTTGTTGTTTGTCTTTTTTACACGGGTGTCTAATGAGATTGACTTGCTTTTAGAGCCACCGTCAAGTGGTTGTTTTAGGAGTTTGCCACTGGCTTCATTTTTCAGCCCTGGTTGCTCAGCTTTAACAGACAGGTGTAAGTCTTTTGCAAGCAAACAGCAGACTAACAGCTGATTAATGTAAAGCCAAGTCTGCCTGGCTCAGTTTCTATAACCAAATAGAAAAGAATGAAACAAATCTTTAAATAACTGCAAAATGTTGTGTTGGGCACATTTTACATGTCCCTTATAATGAACCTGTGTTTCTATAGCCCCCTCAGGGAGACAACTGCCCATACACAATGAGATCCAGGAACACACAAACACACAACATGAATGAATTATGTAGCATACACTCCAATAACATTTGACTTCCCATCTGCTCTCACTTAAAGACATCTTGAGCTGTTCTCACCTGCTCTAAAGCACAGAGGCACATACACATACACAAACTCAATCTCTACATTTACACAACCTACATAACCAATGATAATCCACATTATTCTGGTTAGCGTAGAGCGCGTGCACACACACACACACACATTGTCAGGCACACGCTGAGATGTAGTGAGACTTTGTTAACATGCCCTTCTGTGGTTACAAACACGCCTTTCAGCAGACATTCTTTGCTCCTGCTTCACACACTTGCATATACAATCACCGCAGCAGCGCATCCTTCAGCAACATAATCTAAGATACAATGAGAAAGCATCAGCAGTTTGTCACATCCAATAATATCCAATATAATACTGTATAGTAGAGGGGAATGCATGCGTGCAAGAGATAGAGAGTTAAACAAAGGAGACGAGTGTAGAAAGTAGGTCCAACACTGTTGCTATGGTGATTAATGAGATACAAAAGTCTTTAACGTTATCATTATGGGTACGAGAGGAGTGGGTGACTGTGGTTGCGTATGTCGTCGAGTGTGTGTGTGTGTGTGTGTGTGTCTGTGTGTGACACAGAGATAAAGTCAAAGCAAGATGGAGACAAGAGAAATGAGAAATCCTCTGTGAAATGAGTTCAGCCTCCCCCCCTTCGGCTGCTTTTCTATCTTTGGATCGATACCGTTTCTCTCATGTAAGTGGGACACTGTTTGGCAGGAAGGGTGAAGGAGGTCAATAAAAACACCCAACATGTATAGAGAAGATTTCCGAGTAAATCTGAGTGAAAGTGACTTTTATGCCTGCCTATCTATTTTGAAGTATGAATTAAACTGCGGCCTCTGACCAACAGCTGCAGGCACCGTGACTCAGAGAGGGTCACCAAAGGACCCCGGCAGCAGTGAGGTTAGAGGAGTGTATGTGAGCCTATGACTGGTTTGAGCCGGTTTAAATCCCCTGATTGGCTTGGTAAAACCTGACAGGAAAAGATGAATGAGTAACATTTCCCAGTAATTCAAGATTTTAAGATACGTTTTTTTTCCGCTTCTTCTTTGAGCAGAGTTACACTTCCAGTGCCCTTGAAGTCTGGGAGCTGCACTCACCAGCTTTCATGTGAGGAACACAGTCAGCAACTTTTATAAAGGAAAGACAAGCTGCAGAACCACGATTATTATCCTGTGCTAAAGTCCAGTGTTTTGCCAATCCATTTATCTACCCTGACCTCATACTTGCACTGACTTTGTAGCTCTTTCTGTGTCACCTGACTTCCTCTTTTGAACCTGTCATAACTACTTTGACCACTAGAGGTCACAACAAATGTAAGTGGGATGTAATAAATGACTTGTTTTTGATGCAAGGACAGTTACAGTGATGCACATGTGAACCATGGCTGTGTTTTAAAAACATTCTTTAGCGTCACATTCAAAATCAGTCCAGCTTTAAAGCTCTGAGCGACATTTGAGAACTGTGAGAACTGTAGTAATGTCCAACTCTGTGGGTTATTCCATTCGCATAGTACAAAGTTTGTTTGCCTATATGGCGGTCTAAGGTTTAGCCATACCACATCTGTATGTCTGAATATGCTTTTGGAGTCATGTAAAACAAGTTTCAAATCTCTGCAGCTTGATTTTCACACCACGTTCAAAGTAAGCTGTAAGTAATGGCTTGGGAAGGTCACAAGCTGTACAAGTGAAACCTCAAACTACTGCACTATTTGTAGCTGATGTAAGCAAATCACTACGGAGAATATGAAATGTGTCTTGCGATTAATTTATCGGCTGACTTCGCTGTAGTTCTCTATAGGCTATTTTGTCATAGCGTCCCCATCATACATTGCAGCATCAAATAACATCTGGCTGGTGATCTTTTCTTTATGTCTAGTCATGTCTGATTAATTGCTTCAAAATGAAAGCTGAACTAACATCTGTTCGAGGTGCATCTTCAACATACCCCAACGTTTTGTTAAGAATTCCTACCAAGATAAAGTTTATGATTGCAGAATTATTTTGTACTACCTCTTAATCAGTTATAATAAATTAAATAAAGGGAACGTCCATCTATCTCCTTCTGCTTATCTCGGGTCGGGTCGTGGGGCAGCAGCCTAAGCAGAGAAGCCCAGACCTCCCTCTCCCCAGCCACCTCCTCCAACCTGTCCGGGGGAACACCAAGGCGTTCCCAGGCCAGCCGAGAGATATAATCTCTCCGGCGTGAGCTGGGTCTGCCCCGGTGCCTCCTCCCGGTGGGACCTGCCCAGAACACCTCACCCAGGAGGCGCCCAGGAGGCATCCTTGTCAGATGCCCGAACCACCTCAACTGGCTCCTTTCGATGTGGAGGAGCAGCGGCTCTACTCTGAGCCCCTCCAGGATGCCTGAACTC
>VURO01029444.1:34099-53518 GCA_015108175.1 Pelvicachromis taeniatus | reverse complement strand
TTTTTCTTTTTTTTTTTTTTGTAAATTTTTTTTTTTATTTTGGGGGGGGGGGGGGGGTATAATCAATAAAAAAATAGTCTGCTATGGACAAAGCAAGCTGTGTGAATCCTGATTCATAATAACTTAGGACTTTTTAAAGGATATGAGTAAAAACATGATGCAGCAATTCTCAAACAAGTAATTTCAAGTAAAATAGTTTTTAAAAAAGTAAAATAGGGAAACCATGTACATATTTTAAGCATAATATTCTAATTTAAAGAGAAGCAAAATATGGCAAAAACTCTGTGACCCATAGCTGTGATCTTTGGGCCCTTGGGTGTCATGGTATTAAAAATAGATACGACTCAAAGCCAAAAATGAAGAGCTCCAGCCTAAATGCCCTGCGGCCCATATTGTCCTGTTTTGGAAATCATTGATACCGCTTCCTTCAGGCTAAAGAGTAGCTGGACCATGCAGCTGGACCATGCAGCTCATCAAGGTGCCACAGTGCACATGCCATGTGTAACTCAGTCATTTCTGAAGGCCCCTTTTATGTTAAAGGAGATAAACTGATTTTGGAGCAATTTCAACAGATGCAGATGTTTTTAAAGGAACTTGGTTATTTCAAAAGGATAATTTCAAGCCAGATTAAAAAAAAAAAAAAAAGCTTTTGTAGTCGAAGAGTCTCAATGTTAAAGTAAAACTTGTCCTTTTTAAAAAAAAACGGTTGGCCATCTCAGTTTCTGAATGTGTTGATGATGCTGTTCAGTGTTCATTTACATCCTTAGAAAGAAAGGTCTTTGACTTTGTGAAGCAACAGTAGCTTCAACCACACCATAATAATGCTTTTGATATATGAGCAGCACCAAAATGTCTACAAAATAAAATAAATTTTGATATTAAAATAATCTAGAAAGAAAATTAATAAGTATTATCAACCAGTGTGGATCGAAATTTACTCGATCAAGAAGGAGTAATATCACAAACAGCTGGCCAGCACACTAATATAAACAAAGGATTTACATATGCTAATATGAGGACTGATGTTTGTATATTTCTCTGCTCTCTCCGTTTCCTGTCTACATCCTACCTGTGAGAAGAGGAACAATGTAGTTACTGCAAGCACACACATGTGCAAAAACAGACCAAAGACACAGCAGATAAAACTGAAAGAGCTCCAGAAGCTATAACCCTCTCACTCACTTATTTATGAACTCTTTATGAACTCTAATAATCAGTCACTCCTGCTGTACAGAGCACATATTTAATTTGCTGCCTCTGGTAAGAAAAAAAGCCCATAAACTCTTCTGGATCGATAAATACTCATTAGAGTAAAAAAGTAGTTATTAACCGGTAGCTAAAAATATTTACTGAACGTTTATTATTAACTAAAAAATAAATGAACAAATAAAGTTCCCAGCTGTTTGAGGAACGTAGTAGTTTCTTGTTAACAGATGTATAAAGTATATTTATAAATATTTTTCCAAATAAAGAAGGGGACAGATGTGGTAAAAACAAAACAAAATAATGGAGAGAGAGAAGACCTTACACTTCACTGATGTTGGGCTTTTTATAAAACACACTGATAATGAAAAGAAATGAATACTACTTTGAATTTACTGTGATAAAAACCTGCCGTACTGATTGTTCTTTAAAATCATACACGTCTCAGCAAAAACTGGCACAAACTGGCAACTGATTCGTCACATCTTATGCATCTCTGCTGTAAAGTAATCTAATGCTCAACATGACCACCAGAGGGCAGCATCAACATATGAAGCCAGTAGGGACTCAACCCATATAGAGTGGCGTTCAAAGAAAAGTGCATCTTGCTTTAATCCTCTGAACTTTTGGCATCTTGGGGCATGAGGCACTTGTCAGAGAGGAATCAGAAACTGCTGGTTGATTATCGTCAGTATTTGCTCCTGTCAATACCTCAACATTATGCTGCTGTCATGGGAACCAGAGGTGATTCGACTAAAAATGAGGTTACGCTTGGTTAATTTTTAATTGGGTTTTCTAGTTAAACTGAAGCAACTCGAGGGCTTCTGGTTCCATTTCAAACTAATGTATTGGTTTACATTAGTTTTATGTAAACCAATATTGGTGTGTCAAGGCTGCAGATCCCTGTTAGCTCTTAGCTAGCTTTACCTTAAATATTCATACAGATCTTCATTTAATATTTGCATTAACATAACATACACGCGTTAGTGAAATAAAAGGTTCAGATTTAAAATTCTTACAAAATGCACTTTTGTTGAACAGCAGTATGTGGGAAAGGTGCTGTTCTGACATGGTTAACTATTTTATTATGATTTAAAGCAGTGCATTATAATTGCATTTGGTATTGACAAACACTAGTAATAAATGTGTTTTATTTCCCTACTAGAACTCAGTCTTTCTAACAGAATAAACAGGCTCGCAGTTTCTGGTGAGACAGTTCCTGTGCCTACTCAGGAGGTAGCAGTTTCTGAAGGATGAGAGACTGTCAGTGATTGGTCAAGTAAGCACTCTCATACATCTGCTGTTTTTTTTAAACCCTGCAACTGCAAACACCGATCAGGACCAGTAAACAGAATCCAACATTTTTTCCAGTGGACGACATTTTGAAACATCAGACTTTTGATACAGAGCAGTGTACTTTGCTTCAAAATCCCGAGCACACGGAAATGCAAATCACTTTTATCCCTTCGGATGGCTCCTGTACATTCACGTCTCACAAATGAAAGTACCTTAAACTTTCGCTGAGAAGCGTTTAAAGCGCTCTGTATTGTTCAGGACAGACGGAGCATATGGACCTATTGTCTCAGTGCTGTAATGTGCAGCTGCCTCGTGGAGCTATGAGTAATTGGCAGCAATTTGTTGTTATGGTGTATCTCCCTGTCAGTCTGATGATTAGTCAGAACATCCTGTAAGTGTAAATTCATACGTGTTTTCTGCCTGTTCTTCAGCGGCTGTGTGCCTGAAGGATTACTGAGTGAAACGCTAAGCACATGTGCTTACTCATTGTAATCAGGCTGAGAGCGTGGCCTGCGGTAAATGAAGTAGGTGGGAGGTTAAAGGAAATTGATGTGTGGCTTTGAATCCTAGAATAGCAATACCTTAGCCCGAAATTTCACTGAGCACCTTAAAGCTTAAAGAAGAATGATACGAGAGTGCAAGCACACAGGATCAAATTACAAACACAACAATATATCAAATGCACAATGATTATTATGTACCTGTGCATATAAAACTGGGGCTGCCTCCGTGAATGAGATCATCATTGTCGGGCAGGACAAAGGGGCACCGCTGTTGCACCTCCAGGCAGTACTGACCACAGGGGATTCGATTGCTGCAGTGCATCTGGGTGGTCTGGAAGTACTGAGAACACAGCCAAGGCTTATAAACCATCTAGGTGGAAGACAGAGAGGTGAAAGGATATTGATGAGTTAGTAAGGCTTTTGCCGGATGACATGCACAAACACACACACGCTCACACACTTGCATTGATGTGAATCATCATGACCTCCGCATCTACTGATCCACACGGGAATGAGCAGATATCCTGGCAATCCTGATATCCACTGTTTGTGCTGAATTTAGTTGTTGCTGGGCAGTCATCACTTTGTCAGTCAATACTGAGATTTGTCCAGTTATGTTGAAATTGAGTATTGCTCTGCACTTAAACTGCACCTTTTACTGCTGTTGTGGGAGCAGCGTTTAAGTAGAGCAACACAAGACACAGCAGACAAATGAATAGCTTTGAACATGTTTGAGCTCCATTAAAGAACAAAAAAGATACTACACATGCTTAAATCCAAATATTGTGCTCACAAATTACCGTAGGACCAAAACCAGTAAACTACAAAATAGCATGGCTATTATCACTACCTGTGCAATATTTGGATTGGGAACGCCATGTGTCTGTTTATAGCAATGACTATATAAAAGCCTTTTTTTACAGTTCAAGAAATTCATGTGTGCTAAATGTGAACCGCACTGGAAAAAGAATGTAATAATATAACAATTTTTTAAAGATGAATTTGCTTTGTTACTCAAATATTTCTACCTTGCGCTGGATGAAAATGGTGGGTCTGCTTTGCATTTACCTGTTGCTATGGCGAACTGTAATGATGGCCCTCCATTGATAATAACGTTTTTCATTCGCCATGCACGCACTTAACCCAGAGAGAGTATAATCAGGGTTGATTTAACTGACTCTGATCAGTTGTTCTGCAGCCAAAAACTGGTATTTTTTGTAAATGCAGAAGATAGAAATCAGTTTGCAAATGCTTGATAAGGCAAATACTCCTGTTTTTGAGCCACGGTATTTCATCTTATCAGGTTAGCTCGAATACATGGAATCTGATCAAAGCCTTATATTACATAATGCTTTTGCATTGGCATTGGTAAAAGTTTTCTCGCCCATTTTCTCAGCTCAACAAGTGCACGAGTGGGGAAAAATGATTTACTTAGCACATTATTTGATCTTTTTTTCATGCGATAAGTTGGTCACCTCATTGCGTGGTATTATCACCTGCAGCAATTACATAGTATTTTCTGCAGCACCACTTTGGGGAGTATGAGGCAAGCTAGCACCTGCTATGCGCTAATCATCACAACCAAAAGCAGTGCACCAAAGCACAGATCATATCACTTGTCCATGCAGACAGCATATTTACATGTTGCCAGTATGTGTGTGTGTGTGTGTGTGTGTGTGTGTGTGTGTGTGTGTGTGTGTGTGTGTGCGTGCGTGCGTGTGTGTGTGCGTGTGTGTCTGTCTGTCTGTCTGTCTGTCTGTCTGTGGGAATGGCACTCCATGACAGCAGCATCCTCCCTCAACAGTGCACCATGACACGCCACAAAAAGTGACTCGAAGAAAGAGCACAAGGTAAGCCTGATTCACAAAAGCCCAGAGCCTGTTGTGCACAGGACCAAGAGGATCTGCTGCTAACATCCTAGACAGCAAAGGACAAAGGTCCAGTGTCCCTGCCCTGACAGGCCATGCTGTTGGCTTCAGTTAAGGGGCTGTCTGAGGTAACTGCCAAACCTGAATAATATTTTACAAATTTGGTGTGAATATTAATATAAATACAAGATAAATAAATATAAGACAACAAAAGGAAACGTGTGTGTCAACATTGCCCATGTTTAAATAAAGTTGTCAAACTTGGGGTGGGGGAATTAGTGTCAGTCACGTTTGCTGTGAGGAGAGATTATTGTGTTTGCTGCTCAAATATTCTTTTAAGTTAAAACATACAATCTGCAATATAATGATGCAAAATCAGAAATACCAGGATTGAAAAATCCTGGATGGTTCCACCATTTTCAATGCATATTCAATGCACACACACACACGCATGCACGCACACACACACACACACACTCCTTCTCTGTAATCTGGTAGGGTAGCAAAAATACGGTCACGTCACCTTGAGTCATATCTTGCACACATTAAGCTAATATTTCTAATTCAATAACACATTTTATGCAAATTTATGTGCATTTAAATTACTGTGCACACTTTTGTTGTACAGTTTAGATTTGCTTACACACTAAAGTCATGAAGGTCTATCTTCAGAGAGAAGAAGAACAAAGAGTCCAGTGACAGATGGTACAGCCCCCGGAGAGACCTGATGTCAACATCATCAAGTCAGTCGTGGATTATATTAGAAGACACAAACAGTTGAGACAGCCTAAATCGAAAGAACAACCTTAGAAGAACCTCTAGTTGTTCATCCTGTAGCTGTCAGTGTGGAGAGAAAGATAAACTGGATGCCAGGTTGCCTTTTATTCAGCAATGTATCACATTACATTAACAATGTAAGAGGCAATGACTGTCAATGGCAGTCTTTCTCTTGGTATTCATGATACATTTTACCTACTCAGTAGAATCTCAAAAAACAATGTTAAAGTCAAGGTCTGTCTGGTCATTTGGACTGAATCCCAAACATGAAGCGAAATCAAAAACAAAAGAATCTATAGCACCAGTGAAAGAGAGACACCATCTGAAGAGACTTTAGAAGAAAAGTATAGTAAGTATAGTATAGTAAAACAGTTAGACTCAGTGGGTAGTGATGCTTATTTGTAAGACAAAGGACAGCAGTATCTAGGTGATACCAACACATCCATGGAGACCTCTAAACACATCAGTCAGCAGAACATCTGCCAGAAACGCAGGACATGTGACAAATGTGGTGTAAGGACTACAGCACGCTTTGGCCCTATGCCACACAGTTCTGTCCGTTTGCACTAAGTCCCAGTTAGAGCAGCCTACTGCTGTGGCTGCATGTGAGAGCTCTGCTCCCTCAACTATGAGTCTGCTCTGGAGCAGTGAATGGTAATTTATCATGTCAAATCGCAGAGTGCAAGGAAGACACAGCAAGTGAAAGCGATAAGGAGAGCAGTGTCTTAATACAGACGGTGGTAGGATGGACTCTTTCTGTCCTTTATATAACTTTTGTGTTCTCTCAGTCCCCTTGAGGAGCAAATAAAATACAGCCTTCTCTTCAATCACAGGCTGTTAGTTAGAGGTCAGCCAGCTGGCTCTCAGATTTTTACACTCCTTTTTTTCCCATCACTTTGCACATGCTTTATATCTCTTATTCAAGACTGTTTTAATGGTTTCCGCTGTGTCATCTCTCCTGCTCTTTGAGCATGTGACTCATACAGTCTGACAACACACATGTCATGGTATACGTTTCCAAAAAACAGGGCAATTCATTCATTGCAATTCATTATTATCGGGTTGTTCTAAAAGTTCCCTGAAAAGCCTTCAGGTGATCCAAAATGCTGCAGAAAGAGGACTGACAGGAACTAAAATGAGAGGACATATTTCCCATATGAACTTCTCCTTATTGGTTCCCTGTTAAATCCAAAATCAAATTTAAAGTTTATACAAGGGCTTGCTTAATCAATATAATCTGATCTTAAAGACCTCATGGCACCGTATCATCCCACTTCGCTCTGGCTTACTTGTGGTTCTTAGGATATTTTAAAAAGTCAAAATCAAGTAGATGAAGACGCAGGGGCAAAAAAGTACACTCAGCGTTCACAATTTTTAATAACAAAGGTAATCACGCTCGACTTTTTCAAAACAAACTAAATCCAGCTAGTTAATTATAATGCTGCTGGCTTAACGGCAGCAGCACTTCTCCCTTAGAGGCAGAACGTATCACAACATGAAACAAAATAAGACAAAATATGACTCTGAATATATCTTTGTAATTAAAAAAATAAAGATTAAAGGGATTGGAGTTACAAACGATAGTAGGCGTCACAGATTTGGTGCTAATGACAGCAAAAGTTAGCTGTGTTTCATTGCTTAAGTAGTCAAAGCAGGTTGAAGACTGGCTTCTAGAATTTGAAAAAAACTATAGACGATTCAGTGATTTTGCCGTTCATCTCTCCAAATACGACTCAGCTATTTTTAATGAGAAAGAACCGCGCTGATCCCTCCCCTCCACTGTTTTACTTGCCTGTTGATGAGCTGCAGAGTTGAGACTCAGCTGTCTCCTGAATTGAATTATTTCATTACGATTAGTCTAATAAGGTTGTAATTGATGGAAGGCCTTATAGCCTGCCCCGTGGTATTGGTTTTAAGTGGCCCCGGATGGCCCTGCCTTGTCAGTGCCTTGTCTTTAATGTTTTATCTGGACTTGTGGTTGCAGCTAAACTGCTGACAGGGAGACTCAGGGAGCTTGAAGCAAGAAACCAAATTGCTGCAACACACTTTAACCAACAGTGCAACCAACTACCAGCTTTTCACTGGTTTATTCCATTTAGGCTCTCTCATTTTATCCTCTCTTCTGCTTGGTTTATTTTAAATGATCCTCATCTTCAAGAAGAGAACAGTTGAGGACAGTATAATAGCTTATAATTGGATTATTTTCATGTTTGATCAAACTGGGAGCACAAGAGTACAGTAAATAGCACAAAGCCATGGTGAAGATCAAGTCAAGGCTCATTGATATAGAAACAATCTTTTTCTCTTTCTTTCACACTGGTTTTAATTGATTGTCATCCAGATTTTGTCTCCAGTTTTCTGTACAAAGAGTGCAGAAAGAAAACACAAATGTGCCATATTCCCTCTGGATATGTTATAAAAACTAGAAAAGTTTAAATGGAAAAAAAGGATATACTGCAAGTTCACTCAAAAAAAAAAACACATCCTGTAAATTCAAGCACTTTAGTATGCTTTCCACATTGTTGTATGAAATGAGCAGTCCATTCAAGAAGTGACACTGAGACAGTCAGAGCCATAAAGGGTCAAATAGAGGATATTCTTTAGTAGGAGCTAGCGTGTAAGCTGCAGAAGTAGTAGCAGCAGCAGCAATGCCTCATGGGACCCCCATGATAAAATGGAGCTGAAGGGTAGAACAGCAAAGGTTATGCCAAATATAATCTGTAAAGCAACATGCAACACGATGTAAAGCCACCCAATGGTCTTTGCAAAGAAAGTGCATCTATAATCAGTCTAACATGACTGCATTCCTATTATGCTACCTTGTATGTGCAATGATTTAATTCATGCGTGCAACCTGACTAGCCTGCAGCATCTCTACCTGGCAAGCGTCAGCTGCAGCTATATAGAGAAAAAACAACGTAACTAATGATCTGAATGACAAGACAGACATCAGATAAACAGACACGTTTAGCAAAGCCGTTAGAGGAGACAACAAGAATGTGACACAAAAGCACAAACTAGGCAGGCAGCACACTGAAGCCCCATCACAATCAGTTGATTGAAACCAAGTAGAAAGCACTCACACAACTCAAAGAGAGTAGCCTATTCAATTACGTTTGTGCTACATTTGAATGGCTGCGTGGACACTTAAGGCCCGGTTTCTTAACGATCTGTTTGTTGCTTTTGGCCCAATATAGTACAAGCACATTTTCAAGCATTCGCAGGCACACACAAACTTCACCACCTCATACCTTTTAAATATGGGCTGCTCGTTTAGAAGACTGCAGCGCTAACGTAATTACCACACAGCAGTGGTGTACAGTATTACATTAAGGGAGGTTTGGTATTTAAAGGAAGAATAAAGACACCGAAACAAAGACAGAGAGGGCAGCTGAGTCTAAAAAAAAATGAAAAAGAAACTACAGACGGTAAAAAGTTCACCAGGCTGTTATGCTGAGAAATTTGATAAGCCATATTTCAATGAAAGCGTTATGCTCAGTGAAAAGGGAAAACTACAACACACATTATGAGCGCTGAATCATAAAACAGCAGCACTACAGGGTTATATGAAAAATGAATGAATGAAAGGTACGGTCATGGCAGTGTCTGAATTAATCATGACAGAATTTATTCCATGCAGGAGGTGTCACTGACTTCAAGAGTGTGTCAGGTGCTGCTCTGCACCTACCGAGCGTCCGAGTTGATCCCGTTCAGGGGGTTTATCGGGGTGTCGCTGCGTCTGGACAACTTGATAAATTTATCACCAAGCTTCCAGCACACGCAACATAAATAAGAACAGAGCCAGGAATTGTGATAGCTTTTTGAGCAAAGAGTCTTTTGTTGTAAGTGTGTTAAGGCGATAACTGTGTATGTGGTTTGCTCGTCTCCCTCTCTGTCTGCTGTAGCTGTGCTTGCTGTGACCCAATGGGAAGTGGAGAGAGAAGCAATCAGAGTTATTTATGCATCAGCCTGTTTAACTAGGTTCACTATCAAACTATTTTTTCTTTATTTCTTTTGTTTCTATTTTTTTTCGTCTGCTATATTTTTTACTATTTCTTTGCTTTTATTTACCAAATGCTGATGCTGGATTTAAAGATTTGAGTGGAAAAACATTTTACCACATGCTTCCAGGAAATATGATCAAAAGGTCAAACACTGACATCGGATCTTAATCTCTGACCCACCTACAATCAACACAGCAAACAAAACATTTTCATAGATTGAATTCATTACACATAGTTAATTAAGAATTCAACTTAAACACAACCAGAATTGCCGCTTTCTGTGTATATACGCTGCCAACTCTATTGGTTTGCAAAGAAAGGACAGCAGTGAATGCAGTATAATATAAGTAGTGAAGATTTTGAAGGAATTTAATTGGGCGAGCAAAGATGATGTAAAAAGATATAAAAGACATTAGCTGTGGCATGCAAGGACTACCAGGAAAGTGCTTTCACAGAGTATTATGATGGCAGACTGAGGTTGGACTTTCTTTTTTAATATAAAATGTCACTTATTCATCCTTTTGCCCTATTAAAGTTGAAAGTATGAAAATTGTCGATAGTAATTAAATGAATTCTTGAGTTCTTGAGAGGTCTTTGACTAGTGAATCAAATCAGTTTGTCACTGAGTCCAAATGATAATTTGGAGCAAATAATTTGACATTTCTAGCAATTTTTCTAGACACAAAAAACAACTCTTGAGAAAGAAACAACAATTTTGCTAATGGCTGCCTGAGCACAAAGTTGCTTTGACTTAAATGTCAAGATTACTAAACTGAGAATAAGCAGCATGGTGCTGAAGTGGTTAGCACTGTTGCCTCATGGCAAAAATGTCCTGGGTTTGAATCTGCCAGTTGGCTGGGGTCTTCCTGTGTGGAGTCTGACTGTTCTCCCTGTGTCTGCATAGGTTCCCAGTGCTTTGGCTAATTCTCATGCTCCAAACACATTCATGTAGGTGTGAATGTGAGCATGTCCACGGTGTACCTTGCCTTTTACCCTATGACAACTAGCACCACATAACACTGCACTGGAAGAAGGTGAATAAATGGATGGATGGTGGTATGTTACCTCACTGTTTGCTAGTTTACCATGTCCACCTTCTTTGTTTAGTGTGCTAGCAGGGTACTCGTTCAACCCAGTCATCTATAGATGGAAGGCAGTTCACCCATCAGAAATCACCTGTCAATCACAAAGCTAACACAAAAACACAAGTTTACCTATGCCATTTTAAAATCATCAGTTAACAAGTTAACGTAACATGTATGTCTTTGGACTGTGAGAAGAAACCAGAGCACCCTTCGAGAATTGAATCAGGTAAAGGGAAAACACCTATTGGACAAAAAAAAGGAATGTCAGTGGATCACCACTCATGAGACATATACAGGCACTAGTCCTGTGTACTGTACACAATTTCACATCCAGTAATCGCTTTTGTCCAGCATTTCAGACTGGACAAAAGCTTTCATAAATTGTACCTACTATGAGCAAACAGCAGCGTTCTTAGAAACAGATGGTACGAGGAAAAATCTATGAAAATAAAATAAGTTGAGATAGTGGTGGAGGGGGGTAGGCTATGAGAAATTGTGGATGTGATGAAATAAAGATGGATGAAAATGGGAGAAGACATTTTCCACAGGGAGGACATCCATATGCAAAAAACATTTGCCCAAAAACTCATTTTGTTGATTAATCAAGGTTATCTGGATGTAATTCATCGGCACTGTCATGCTGACACTTACACTGATAATTAACTTGACAAAGATAATTATCAGCAAGATGGGCCTACTGCGAGTGAAAGTGATGAATCAACACCCACTGCAGTTATGCAGCCTGCTGTTGGCTCTAGCAGACCATGCTTGCATGCTTGTGTATGTACCTGTAACTCAGTTATGAAGTCTCTCTGTGTCTGTGGTGTCCCATTACTGTATTACCAGCCATGCAGAGTTCTTAAATAATCCCAGTAAACAATATCATAACAGCAAGGAGTCGCAACAAAAACTTTTTTTTTTTCTTTTGCAACACCGCAGTCTCTCCTGCTGATATCCATGCAACCTCTTACCATATCCCATTCAACTCTACCCCCTCTGCAGTGTGTACTGCAGCAGCCGGATGAAAAATGGCCTGGAAGGGGTGACTGGTGCAAGGCTGCCAACAGAGACATAGCAGATATGCACACTCACCTTCAGACACAAGCTGTCTAACCAGCTTTGCTGTGCTATTTCTCTGCCTTGCACTCATCAGACACACACAGTCAGGTAGAAGTGTTGAAAAAGCATGAATGAGAGAACAGTTTTAGAGAAAGACATTGAGAAATGGCGGTGTCATTTAATAAACTACAGTTGACAGCAGCTTTGCTGTAAGAGCGCTGTCCACCTACAGGTGCTGCTGACCCTACTTGGAGAGGGTTGGCTAAAAATGAAGCCAAGGTTAACCTTCTATTTTTACAGCTAAGGCTCTGTTAATTTAAATGAACGCAAATCAGACACACAGTGTATATGCAAATCTCCTACTTGACATATATAAAAGCATACTTGTGTTTTCAGTGTTTTCTTGTGCATACCTGTACACAAAGCCTCTGCTTTAGTAACTCCATCACAGGAATTGTAAGTCACATTTGCATAAAAACTAGTCCATTTCATTTATGTTCATCTGTCACAAGCTTAAGAGATAAAGTCATAAAGATAGGAGAGAGGAATCTTCAAAAGTGGCACTGAATCTTATCTTTACATTTGGTTGGGAGAGGGGGAATCAAGGCTTTCTTCAAAGCAACCAAGGAGAAAAAAAATACAACTTTTAATTAAATGCTACTATGAAGGTAGGGATCCACTGAAGAAAATGTTGAGACATCCGCACAAGTTATCAGAAACTCTGGTTATTACTTTGCAGAAATGTAAATGAAGAGCTCACATGACACAACAACTCTAAGCAGAGAGTTGGAGGGAATAAAATCCCCACCATATCCAAAAATGAAGATATCCTGCTCCTTCTGTTAAATATGCCCTTTATAGCAGGCAGTTCCCATCAGACCTACAGAGCTTTAGAGAATGAAAGATGCCGCCTGCTCAGCACATCTGTGAGTGCTCATTTGTAGTGCTACCACAAACGCTGCAAAAGTTTAAAAGCCACTGAGTGCCAATAAAAAGAATTGACAAAATTCTTAGTGGTTCAAACCCAATTTTAGAAATGGCCAAATTATAAGTTTTATCTCACTTTTTAAAATCACAAATTAGCCACTTGCATCATGGTGTAATAAATGTTTGCAGGTTTTTTTTTAGACCAAAGTTTAATAATGGTCCTGAAGTCTGAAGAAGAAAGATCTACCTGCGACGCACCAAGCGATGCTACAGATATTCGCACAAGGACCAATCAAGCTCTTCCCTTGTCAACATACTGCTTAATGACTGAGGTTAAAGGAACTGGAAGGGAGGAAGTGATGATTATTTCAGAGAAGACAGCAGTTAAAGCAGCAGTTAAGATATGCTTTTCAACTTAGATACGTATACAGATGCATACACAGTAAAAAAATAACTTTTTTACAGTAATTACACTGGAGTACTGCTTCACGTTGCTGCTGTCTTTGTTTTGGCTGCACAGGTAATGATATAGTGATTAAGTATACTGTAGTAGTAATAATGTTTTACAGCTGTCCATGTAGAGTCCATCACTATCCCACGCAGCTCTGGACCATTTTGAGTTGGACTGCATTTTTATTTAGGTTTCCCAGTTGCAGTCTCCTTATGCCTTCTTCCTCTGTCGCTTACTTGATTGAATCAGCTCCTGTATGTCAACATGACATTCCTTCCACTTGATTTTCGTTTTCATTTTCAAGTTAAAGGGAATCAAATCTGTTGAGTGGTCCAGGTGGGACGCAATTACATTTGTTTGGCCAAAAAATAAAAAATACAAAAATCCTGCATTTGTAATACACTCTGAGCCAGCATAAAATGGCATAGTGGTACCCACCACAGTTCACATATTTTCCACTGAATTTTTCTCCCTTACCTCAGGATGTTACTACAGAGCAGTATTCATGGTGCACAACTCGATGGAAGTTAAGAATGCTGCCTTCGGGCATGGAAACTGTGGTGTCTTTAACTGAAAACAGCTGAGATCTGCTCAGTCATAGAGGCAGACCCAACTCTTATCACAGTCAGTTTGAAAAACAGGTTGACTTTTGTCCTCTGCACAAGTTTGAGATGTGTAAAGCAACATAAAAACAGAAGTTATACAGACAAAAGTTTGACAGGGTTGCTTTTTACTTTGCGCACTCAATAATCAAAAATGATATTTTATAGTTATTTGCACAGCAAAGCACTTTTGTAATGTAGTTTGTTCACATTCATAACTTGGTCCTGAGTGAAAAAAGGATGGCACGGATGTGGAGTAGTTAGCACTGGGACCTCAGTTTGGATCTCCAGGTCAGCTGCATCCTTTTTCTCTGGGGTATGCAGGTTCTCCTTGTACCACTGTGGGTTTTCTGTGGGTCATCTGTGTTCTGTCCAGAGACATTCATGTTATGCTACCTGGTTTACCCTGAATTGGCAATAGCTCTGGAATTAATGCACATAAGATGCTTAAGTATAAATATACATGAATAGGTGAAAGCAGTTCATAGTGCAAACATCTTTAACTAGTCAGAAAGATTAGAAAGTTTATATGTGCGCACCAACATAACCATAACCTAATTGTAACCCTGACACTAAAACCACGTTTTGAGTGAAAAAAATGCCTTCAACCCCATGGGGACCGGGATTTTGGTCACACACACACACGCACGCACGCACGCACGCACGCACGCACACACACACACACACACACATGTACAGTGTCTCTTGGTACACAGCAGATAATCAGAACCATCCACTTTTTAATTAGCAGCTAGCAGCTGACCAGCTAACACAACGAGGAGCTGTTATATTTGGACGTCTTGTCTGGGCTGGTCCAGTCATAACCTTCTGTGAAACCAAGACTTGCTGTTAATCTACATTGCACAGACACAAACACATCATGTGCTGAGGCCAGCTACACTGATAGCAGCTTTGTCCCTTAAATTTGCTAGTTCAAGCCTGTGATACAAAACAAAGAGTTTAGGTAATTATCCAGGATAAAATCCAACTCTTTTAGTGTTTTTAAAATTTCTTTTAGTATAAAGCTTAGAGTGTTTTTGATAATGTCACCGAGGTAAGTCAGTAGAGGTTGTGGCATTGTATAGGACTGCAGTCTATACAGTGCCATATATATATATATATATATGTGTGTGTGTGTGTGTGTGTGTGTGTGTGTGTGTGTGTGTGTGTGTGTGTGTGTGTGTGTGTGTGTGTGTGTGTGTGTGTGTGTGTTTGTTATTGATTTGTTAGCAAGTTTTGAGATGTACTTGAATATTTACATGCAAACACAGAGTAGAGGAAGTACACATTTACAAATTCAGGTACGCCTCTTTACACTCAGAGGTAATACGAATGATAGATTAAACATGGTTTTAATTAAAAAAGCTAGCAAATTAAAGGATGAATTAAATAAAATGCTATCTTATTGATCATTGAATGAAATTAAAATGCAATTAAACTAAATAGTGATGTGATAGAACCACTTATCCAAATTATGTAATTTCACAGTGTTAAAATGAACTCATTAGCAAATCATTTTATGATTAGATTTGATCAGCCTGACATTTATTTATTTACAAAAAGTCTAAAAAGAAAAAAAAAAGATGATTTGGTGAAATTTTACTCATTCTTAAAACTCACTGCTGTACTTCGTTTTATACAGCTTAATTAAATATCAGTTCATCTCTGTGGGCATCTTGTCACTTTTCACTGTTCACATGCAGTGAGAAGAAAACCAGGCAATGTAAAATGTGATGGAAGTGGTATCATGCACACGCAGGATCACATCTAAAATATGGCATTGATGAAAAGTCCAGGGAAAATGAGCATCTTTAGCAACGTGGCAAACTGCATGAACAGACCAGTGAGGCAGTCTAATTCTTTAAACTTATGTGCTTTTGGCAGGGCTCAAAGCTAGAGTGAAATATGATGTAAGTGCTGGTGACTTTCACTAGCCTCGCAGGATTAATTTAGTCATAACATTTGATACTGATCCAAATAACTGATTATATACTTGATAGTACAGATACATTCGGACCAAACCATGGCTACTTTGAGCTCTCATAGCTCAGAAACATGTGGCTCAAATGTAACTACGCATCTGCATCTGCTTCATATAAAGAGCACAAGTGGGTGGATGTGTTAAGGTTTGTTTGAACAATGACCCATTTTTATTAAACACTCAAGATGTTATTGGGGTGTAGACTTCCAGCTTTAATTCAAAGGATTTAACAAAATGATTGCATTCACTTTTAAACATCCATTTAAACATAGTACTCCATTTTCACATGCTCAAAAGTAATTTCTTGGCCAGGAGAGACCTGGCTAATATAAAGCAGATAATAAATCTGGAGTTGATTCCAAGAGTTTGCTTTTTGTTTAGTTTTTTCTCACTCTCAATATGATTTGCAGACATGTTGATGCAAATGAAAGATGCAAGCGGCAACTCAAACAAACCTACTGAAGAAATATCAAAAACGTTAGACTTGACCAAACAGTCTGGAATGCCCTGGCCAAGTCAGCAACACCAAAATGCCTTTCAGTGTCAATTGTCATTCAACTGGATATTTTTCAATCACCTAATCTCAGAGCAAAAGAGCATGCTACTGCAACTCACGATGAATTAGCAGTGAAATATAAATACATGGATTTGTCACTCTCCAAATAGTTATGGATCTAACTGCATATGGTAAAACACATATAAAGCCCATTTTGTCCTTGTACCAAGGCCGAGGCCTTTTTTTTAAGTTTTTTTACACTCCCATTTTAAAATCTAGGCAAAACCCTGGTACTCAACCTCTGGACACTAACAAGGTTAATTACTTGTGTATCCACATTTATTGATAGCTACTTACTTGGCCAACTGTAATTCCATTCATCCATCCATCCATCTTCCGCTTATCTGGGGCCGGGTCGCAGGGGCAGCAGCCCAAGCAGAGAAACCCAGACCTCTCTCTCCCCAGCCACCTCCTCCAGCTCATCCGGGGGAACACCAAGGCGTTCCCAGGCCAGCCAAGAGATATAATCTCTGTCCTGGGTCTGCCCCGGGGCCTCCTCCTGGTGGGACATGCCCGGAACACCTCACCCAGGAGGCGTCCAGGAAGCATCCTTGTCAGATGCCCGAACCACCTTAACTGGCTCCTTTCGACGTGGAGGAGTAGCGGCTCTACTCCGAGCCCCTCCCGGATGGCCGAACTTCTTACCCTATCCCTAAGGGAGAGTCCAGCCACCCTTCGGAGGAAGCCCATTTCCGCCACTTGTATCCGCGATCTCGTTCTTTCGGTCACTACCCACAGCTAGGTGAAGGTAGGGATGTAGATCGACCGGTAAATTCAGAGCTTCGCTCTCAAAGCCAACTGTAATTTATAAAATGAAACCTAAACACTGTGGAGGCATGGAATTTGGGTCACTGTGTGTACTTTGTTTTTGATACCGTACATACCCAACTAGTTTCTCAGTAACATACATGTGAACAACTAATCATCTGTTAACAAACACCGAAATGCTTTGAAAGTTCAGTTAGTGGGTCTGAAGATCTGATCAAAAGGTAACATAAAGAACTGTCATCACACAGCTCCCATCTCTTTCCAGAAATAAAAACATATCCTGGAAGTGAGAGAGCCCAAGAAAATCCTTTAAGTTCATTATTCATAACAGGTGAGACAAAAGTGTGTGTTTATTGGGGGGGACCTCAAAGAAAACATGTCTATTTTGTAATGTTAATAAAAAATAACATTCTGAAACTATTATCCTAAAAGAAAGGAGCAAACTTTTGGCCTGACCCTACTGTATTTCTGTGTGTTTATGAATGAACACACAGTTACACAAGCTTACACTTTCATGTGTGCAGCAGATTTTTGCACCTTTTTTGCAGTCTGGGGATTTGCTTCTAGTGGTGGAGGGTCTTAATGGAGCAAAGGGTCAACAGTGGCTGTTTTTACTTTAGTTATTCATGAACTTGATCTGCAACACCCTTATTCATTTTGCAAACCATTCTCATCAGATTTTTTTTTTCTGTTTCACACATTATCCTCATCCGCAGCCTCCACACACGTATTTGCTCGCACATACAGTAGGTAGCTCTCTGTCTATAACATTCTTACTCATCTTCCTCTCCATCACAGCTCTCCGCCGTTTCATGTTCTTTCAGATGGCATTGTTTTATCACACATATGGACAGGAAATTGGGCCAGGATTTGGACAGCGTTTGAAAAGCGGGCCAAAATTAGAAAGGAAAGGCAGAATCCGATGGGGTCGCATCGTCTGGGCCAAGCCTTAGACGTAGCTGCTTTGCTTCGCCCAATTAGACTAAAAAGTATGGGGAGAAAGTCAGTCTGATATATTCAACCAGGCCACATTCCACCCCTGTGCTTCTATCTGTCAGCGAAAGAAAGGAAGTGGGAGAGCAAGAGAGAAATGGGGAGATGCAAACATTAGAAGAGGAGGAAGGAGCGAGTGAAGATAAATTGGTCAGCCCTCCCCCCACCTTCCTTCTTCTCTCTGCCTCTCTCTCAGGACTACTGTGTGCGAGACTGCAGATAGATTCTGATGTTCTCATTTATGTCTTAATGATTGGGTTAGTATGCAGCTTGTGCTCTGCAATGCTGTGCTTAGACAGAAAGCAAGATCACAGAGGCACACAAGCATACATGGGTACTGATGCACACATACACGCCAGATGAAAGGATTAAAACTGAAAAGTAATGCATGCACTGGCAAATGTGCACATGTATGTTTCGGTGGAAGAGCGGAGATGACGGTGCATACCTCAGTACACCTCAGCTACATTATCATAATACATTTTCAGAAATGCATCAGTTAGCATCACCCAAGATTATTGTAAACATAACTGGGGGAATGTAAAGGGGTGTTACACCGTGTGTGTAGCAGGGACTTAGGCCATGAATTAAAAACAGACTGAGACAGAGAGAGAGACTGTACTTGTAATGACATGTCATATCATCATGGGTGGTTAATGCTTGAAATTCCAAAATGAGTATCCTTTTAGCAAACAGCCGTATCATTTGAATATTTCATTGAGGCCAATTACTAGCTTGTTTACTTATTAATCTGATTGCTGCTGCCAGAATGAGCTCCAGCCCTGTATCAAGGAGAGAAGAAGAGTTTGTGCAGAGCAGAGCAGAACAGAACAGAGCAGCCCCCACACTGCTTTTAGGTCTACTGCAGGGGAAAGCACTGAGTTTACACTGAATTCTAATGATAGCTTAGAGAATATCATCATGAAAGAGTTAAGCATTCAAGGTCCTGGAAGTGCCCAAATGCGTATTTCTGTGAACAGCTGAACAGCTGCAAAGCTGAAATAAGATAAAGGACACTTTATTTGTTTCAGATTTGACACAAAATTACACAAATTAAACACATATTTTTGATTAAATCCTCAAAAGTTGATTGTCCAGTTGTAGTTTAACAAGCTTCACAAACTGTTCAGCAGGCCTGCCATTTTTATGAGCTCCAACTATGTCAGAGAGGTGTGTGTGTGTGTGTGTGTGTGTGTGTGTGTGTGTGTGTGTGTGTGTGTGTGTGTGTGTGTGTGTGTGTGTGTGTGTGTGTTTTTGTGTGTGTGTGTGTGTGTGGGTGTGTGTGTGTGTGTGTGTGTGTGTGTGTGTGTGTGTGTGTGTGTGTGCGTGCGTGCGTGTGGGGGGGG
>VURO01029444.1:5608-29467 GCA_015108175.1 Pelvicachromis taeniatus | reverse complement strand
ATCTTCTACTGTTCACTGGGCTCCAAGATTACAGAGAACATGTTTGAAAACATGCATATTGGCTGCCTCAGGTGTCACATGGCCTTAAATGTTCTACAGTTACATAACACATAAAAAAACCATCTACATGCCTGCGGGTCTTTACCAGGGCTAGCTTAGTGGTATGGCAGGTTGTGTCATCTGTATGTGATTCACTATCAGTGTCCGGCCTAAAGCATAAAGCAAGCAAGCAATTTATTTATATAGCACTTTCAGACAACTCCCAGCTGAAAACAAAGTGCTGTACACCTGACATGCCAAAAAATGATACATCGAGTAAGTTACAAAAGTAAAAAATAAATAAATAAAATAACTACCAACAGGCTGTGCTGTCCTATTGTTTAATGGCACAATCACGCTGCATCTTATCCTCTGATTTACCATCATATTATACAGCATATGTGGTAAAGATGTCTGAGATATCTGTGATCCCTTCAGACTCAATGTATTTCCACCAGTCTGACAAAACACATACGGAACAGATGTATATGATTTAAGTAGGATGTGAAAGCCGACAGTAACTTAAAATAACACAAAACAACAACAACACAAACACAACACTGAATTATTTTAATCCATAATTGAGCTTCTTTTTCTATTACAGCACCCAGTGCTGACTGTATGGTAATAGAGAAAACAAACATGTCTCTTGAGGATCTGCTCTCTCTACATTAGTCAGGTTGATATTATGACATTTTTTTTCCTGCCAGCTTACAAACATGTCTTAATGTCTCCATCATCTAAATAAGGTCCCCTGACTCCCTCCTCAGCTAAATGTCATCAGCATGCGAATGCAGTAACCACAAACCGCCCATAAGTGGCTTCTGCCTCTAAACCTTGAAGGAAAAGGTTTCCAGCCTTAATATTCTTAGTAAAGATGAGCGCCCCAGCCTGTATCACTTATTAATAAAGCAGCTAAGAGGTCAACTCTCTGAGGTGTTGGTCAATGTTGAATTGCTTAATGTGCTTTAGTATGCCTGTGGTTGTTCATGTCCTTAGCCTGTAGATGTTCATATCTGTATATGAATATCTGTGTGCTGTGTGTTTATGTCTACTGGCTCAAATATAAATATATATAAAATAGAAATATTAAAATAAAACTAGAAATCACCTGTGAGAACTTCAAAAATCATATTTAAAAGTATATTCTTCACTCCAGTCTTTCAACCCGAGTGACTGTAAAGTGCTGTGATTCAGTGTTTGTGAACATATTTTGGGCGCTTGTGTCTTACATGTCTCATTTTTAGATGGTCTGAGTTTAAAATATTAGATTTACTTTTTTAATGCAGTTTAATTGTATTTGTTTTTGTTTTATTATGTGGTTAGGCACCTTGTAATGTTGGTTTTTAATTGCTTTACAAATAAATGTCATAATAATAATAACAACAATAATCATAATAACAAAAAAAAAATAGAAATGTATGTTATGGGTATAAAAGGAAGAATTTGGCAGGTGAATCTAATCAGTATCATTGCCTTAGATTTAAGTTGATGACTGACACCAACACCAGTCTCACACAATGCCATAGTGTAACTTCACCACAGTACTGCAAACTAACAGGTTTACTGTACACTGAACTGTCTACTACAGTATTTTCATGCCACCTTTGAAAAGCAGAAAAATATTATACCTGACTTTGTTAATATGGATACAAAGGGAAAAAAAATGCATCAAAGAAATGATATGCGCTGAAGGTGTAAGCAAGACTGTGGGATGTAATTTTCTCATTAAAGGACCAACTATACCCATGCTGTCAAGCGTGGATATATGCTGGAAGTAATACCAGGCTGCATACATGAAAAAATATTTCACTCCACTCTATAATCTCTCTGTCAGATTTAATTACTCATTTATAAAGGTGCTGGAACTCTGTTCACGATTGTTAGAGCCCACTTAAACCACTGTATATGCATGCACACACAGACACACACACATGCAGGGCCGATACTAATTCATCAGTAACAGTGAGCAACCTTCAGCCCTGTTACCATGTACCCATGTATGTACAACACCATAAATGTACATATAGGGATATCTAATTTACAAATCAGCAAATGTGGGTGAAGCTATTTTTGGCTGCTTCCTCACCACAAGAGGATTGCAACAGCAGTCATTTGCCAAGTTAACTACTACACCTTTGGAGGCACAATTCAAATCACAGAATGTCGATAACCTGTATCAGTCAAGCTGCATTAATTTGCTACTAAAAATAATTTTTGGGGTTTAATCGCCACACTTAAATATGTTATTTAAAGCATTGCAACACGTTGTAAATGAGAATTGTTACAAGAAGTCTGTTTATAATTTCTTCCTTGACATCACCCCATGACATCACTGATAGCATCTCCTAAATTTCTCTATAGTGCTGTCAGTTAATATGGTGCAAAAATACTGTAAACAATGGAGTTGTTTTTATTCTTTCCTTACAGTAAAGATTCTGTAAGGAAGATATATATATATGTCTGGAAGAAAGATCTCACTAAAAGAGATTACACAGTTTACTTTTGAGTAATGTACTCTTTTGTGCTCCTTTATAAAGTGCTTTATCATTAATTTTCCTTTTTCTTTTAACAACAATCCCACGGTTCTTTTTTTTAAACTCATGGCTATCATTTTTGGCTTGCTTCGCTTTAGTCACACTAGAAAGGCTTCAAAAAGTTGGGTTATGAATTTCTTCATAAACAAGCTAACAGTTTCTTCATAAAGGATGTTTACTAAAGCTGTTTTGTTATAAGGAACACACACGTAGCTTTTCTGTTCTGGTACTTTTAGACTTTAAATTCACAAGTCAAATAAATATTTAGTCATAGAAAGAACTCTTAAGGTGTGTTAAATTACACCTACTCGAAAGAAAAGGCTATATGTCTCTTAACCACTACTACACTAAAGATATCAACTTTTGAGAAATAGAGAGCGGTATCATGTGGATGAGAAGAGACTAAGGAACCAGCACGTTGGAGATAAATAAACCCACAGGTGTGTTTAGCTGACAAAGACACCAGCTGTTGCAAAGACGTCTTTTCGCCAAAAAAAACACCCACCTCAGGTGAAATTTGACCATTCATTTTCTCAATGTAAGCTGCAGCTGGAGCTGTTTAGAAATGTTACCAGCAGGTTATCGCTCCCTTGGCACAAATAAACAAACCGACATCACAGGCCAGCATGATACGAGTAAGTTACATTGCTTCCAGCTCCTGAAGGTGTGCAAATGTGTGTTTGTGTATTAGCAAACTAGATCTGTTTGGATGATTTGAATCCCAGTTTCTCGATCCATCTTATAAAATTCTTAGCCAATTTCTTGTGATATTTATTTTATATGCTTATGAGTTTTCTAGGCACAAAACAGTTAAGAAACGGTTTGAAAATAAAAATAGATTCATATGTTTACTTGTGTGAATTTTCCAACAGCACTCATAGCCCGGAAAAAACTGAAAGAAAAAGGAAAAACAGGCAGCAGATGAGCAACTGCTGCCTGTTAGTCTCAAGGCTGAGATGAAAACAAGCAAGAAAACAAATACAGATCATGGTTCCTGGACCAATATTTGTACAAGTGTGTTTTTCCTGTTATTTTGTGACTTTCTGTCCCAGTTCTCTTGTGTCATTGTTGGACAAAGCTACTATGACTACACTATAGTCTCACTTTGGGTTTACCTTGGTTGGTAAAACATTTGCGTACCACAGCAGTTCCTCAGCTGATGTCCAGAATCCAAGATATCCAAAGTAAAAGGTCAAATTTAGCTTGAACCTGGTGACGTTTCTTCAAATACGAACTTCTTCTCCTCAAAATAATACAAAAAGGTGTTTCTCTTCATTTGCGCTTAATGGGAGACCACATTGCAACACTTTGTACTACAGTAATCCTGTGTATATTGGTCATGTAAAGATTTCTCAGCATCAGATTCCTCTAAATAAAAATGTTCTTCATGACTGTAAGATGTCTGTTGTTTTATGGCGTTTTCATGAGGTGAGGAAATAAAGAAATTCTGGGACAGATTGTCTTTGTAGACGTGTATCTCAAGAGTAAGAGGTTTTTCTTTTTTTCAGAACATTACTGACAACCGTGAAGACTCAAAGAAGGTGTTTGTTTGTTTTTTCCTTCTTAACAAATTTACTCAAACCTCTCACAGAACAGTGTTTATGACAGCCACACTATGGCAGGTTTTGTCTAAGCCACATTTTGCTTAGATGTCGTAAAAATTGATATGCAAGCAAAAGAGAAATTTTACATTCCAATTTTACATCTTCTCGGAGCATTGCACGGTTTGACCTTGGGGTGGATTGTTGGGGCCAGCACCTGGATGCTTCTTGTCCTGTTAATTCCTCTGGAAACAGGAAGGGTGTCCTCAGTTTTTCACACATATGCAGAGTCTTGTCAAACTTTCTTTTTTCGCATGACTACACATGACAGCTGCAACAGTGCCAGCAAATTTTGCATTTACTGCTAATTATTACCCTGCCACATGCTAAGACAGTGACAGTTGTAAATTAATATACCTGCTCTTAACTGAAATAATAGTACTGTGACAAGTGTCATGGGCAAATTAGCATGATGGACATAGAACCCAGCTGGGGATCTAATATGGATGTAAACCATGGTCAAAGACACCAACCTTTGATGCCTTTGGTGGGCAACAAAGACTGGAGTCTAAAGCCTATTACACAGTTTTGGAAAATGTGGAGGGCAGACTTTTGACTGTATTTTCAAAATGTTCCTACTGTTAAAAATCTCCTCCATGGCCATTCATACTGACCAAAGTAATTAAATAACATTAAATTATCTACATTAGAAAGATAGTAAACATAAACAAAATCCCAAAGTAGCATTCCTTAATCACGTAGGAAAAAAAGATGTGTTGCTGAAATCGCACATATTTTCCTTAAACTAAATGTCTCTGGTATAGTTGTATAGTTGAACTTCTTTACACCACCAAAATGAGGAGTTGCACTTGTCCCTTAACATCAAAGGGGGCTATAAGTGGCCCAAAGTGTAAAATGAGTTTCACATCCATCCTGTATCTTAAATTTGAAAAAGTGATCCCAGACACTGGCGCTAGTGTTGTCAAAAGAGAGATTGGCATCACGATTAGCTGACATACTGACAAATCAGTTATAATAATATTCACAAAAATAGACGTATTGAATCAATGAATCTTTCAAATATTGTCTCTGCTCAGTAATCACTTTGTGTGCTTCCATGTGTGTTTGGGCTTGTTTTATGCATTGCCTTGCTGTGTACCAAAGCGGAGTATGAGTGGGGATAATAAGTCTGATGCCCTGAAGAGTGAGAGAGAGACAGAGAGACATACAGAGTCTGAGAGTGAGGAAGAGAGAGAGGGATTGAGGGTTAGCTCACACAGAATGCACAATGGAGCAAGCAATGAGACAGGAATGTCAATATACCCTGTGAGCACTGCCTGGAATACCTAAACGTGCTGCCACTGTAGAGACACAGTAGGACAGTCTCAGCCTTGAGGTAGTGTGTTTGTGTTGGAGGGTGCGTTGCAGTAGTGTGTTTTCTCTCTGTATATGTCAACAGCTACTAGAAGCAATTCCTGGACTCTCAGAAGTCACCTGTACGTGCACAAAGATGAAGGAACATCCAGGACTCTTCCAGAACCTCGCAAGGTCAACTGTCAGTTTGGTCGTCATCAAGTTGTAACAGATTCAAACTGCAGGACAAACTGTATTAAAGAACTGCTGAACAAGATGAGTTTATGCTGATAAACACAAACACACACACTCTAATCGAAACGCGCATGTGCAGCGCTTGTGTAATGACTGAGGGAGACAGATGGTGACTCATACCCCACTTTAGATTGCCAGCACTACATTTCCCATGAGGCCACTCGTAACGCCTGCTGTCAGAGGCAATGTTCTTCCTGTTTTTCTGTGATTGGAGTGCGACCTCATGGGAAAAGGTCAGATGTCAGAGCTAAAGAGGGTAACCAGGAGCAATACGTCACAGAAGAAGATTACAAATAGCACCAGCTTCCTGTTTTCTCTGGGGTCCAGATGATGTTTCAGACTTAATAATGTAGTTTTTTTTCTTCTGCTGTACTCTGACTGTCTACATTTATAAGAATGCTTTTCATTAACTTCTAAAGAAAGAGTGCTGCACTTTTACTCTGCTTTAGATGCACTTTTTGTAAAGTAATCAGACATTTACAACCTTTTTAGATTGTATTGTTTTCATAAATACTAAATAAGATGAGCCTTAGGCATCCTTCCTGACCTTCAGACAATAATTCTGATAGGTAAAGATCCAAACGGGAAAAAAAAAAAAAAAAAAAGAATATTTGTCCAGAAAAGCAAAGGTCATGGGTCATGGGTAAATCTTAATAACATGCCCTTCTACAAAGCTGTCAAAGGATAGATGAGGATCACTTCCTTATTCATGATAAATTTGTTCCTGTTGAACTGTTTATGATGAATGGAAAGCCCAAATGTTCATGTTCTTTATTTTGATTCATTTTTATTCTTTATTTATTTGTTTGGAGTTCTTGAAGTCTTAGTTATCTGTTTTGAGTTTGGTCCTTTGCATTATTAAGTCTATGTTTACTATGTTTTCTGTATGTTAGTGATGACTTCTTTGTTTGTTTTGTTCATGTATATTATTATTGCTCTCCCCAGTGTTTCTGTCTGTGCTCCCTTGTCCCTGACTTCTTGCTGGTTTTTACCATTTTACTTTGAAGGTTAATTTTCTGTTGTCTCCTGTGTCAGTTTTGCTTCCTGTCTGTTCTCCCTTGATTCCCCGAGTTTTTTTCACCTGTAAATTGCTTTCACCTGCATCTTGTTCCTCATCTGTTTATCTTCCCCAATAAGTTCTCAGCATATTTATAGTCGTGCCTCCCTTTGTGACTTTGTCAGAATGTCTGCTCTTCTGCCTCTGGTTTCTCTCACAGCCCTGGTTCCCATGTTTAGTCAGTTTTGGCAGTTGTGAATCATTGTTATGTTGTTGCTTTTATAATAGAGCTTGCTTTAATTTGGATCTACTTCTGAACTAAAATCGTAACAATATTTTAATGTTGGTCACCAGCTAATGATGATTACCACTGCAAAATGAACTGCTTGGTATATTTCATTCTGTACTTTCTGTCACATTGACAGTTAAAGACATGCAGCAAAGTCTGCAAGCTGGTTTCAGGCAGACGTGAGCTGGGCACATGTCTCGCTCTCCTTATGTCATATACCAAACACACCCTTCCAATTTGGCAGTCTAATTATGCTGCAAAATCTCCCATCTCTCCTTGTCAGTGCTGCCGTTGCCCTGCATTTCTGCTTCATGTTTTAACTCCTACACCACCTCAGTGTCACTCTCCAATTTTTATATGTAACATATTTAGGGAGCGATTAGACTGGAACTTCTAACTATTCTGCTGCTGCAAAAACAAAAAAACAAAAAAATTTGGGATTTTGTGACTGAAATCAATGCAAAACAAAGAACAACGGCAACAGTGACAAACTTCTGACTTTTGTTCTTAAACTGTTTTATTTTAGTGTGACTGCTGAATTCTCATTCAAATTATTAAACCTGGAAAAGAACATCTCAATACTGTGTTACTTAATTAAACCAGGAAAACAGATTGTAACATATTACCGACACACAACTGGGTTATCATGCTGCCTAAAAACACTGAATTACCTCTACATTAAATTCAGCTTATTAGCACTATTCCTCCAATGTTAGTCTAATTTGGAAATGTAACATCTGTAAGATGCTCTTATGATTAACTGCAGCGTTTCTTTGAAAACAATAAAATCAAATATGACGTTTCTATTTTTTGTGCTAGTATGTTGTCTTTAAGTGTCTTTTCATATCATTTGCCCATTTCTTTCATGCCACAGCACACTGTACTGTGCTGTAGAACAGTTTCCATGTTATCACTCTGCACTTCTGCCTGTTATGAAAGAGAATCCAGCAAACAACATCATCCAGTAGCTGTTTTTTTATTTTTTGTTCCCAGTGTTACAATGGTAAAGGTGAGGCATCCATTTTGAACCATTTATATTCTCATGTTTTAGCCTATGGAATCATACTGACATGTTGGCCATGGAGAGGCTGAAGGCAGGCTGAAAAGCCTTTCTAACCACTTTGTAAAGCTCAAAGCGAGAGCCCTGAGGGTATAGCTTAGAGCATAGACAGACAGATCTTCACCTTCAGAACTAAGAGCTGACAGCTGCTGGTCAGATACTGTGAGCACTGAAGACAGACATCATGTCTACCTCTATTAAAGAAAGCGAGCCAGCTCGAGCCAGGAGAAAAAGCTTCTACAATAACCAACGGAGTCAGAGCCGTGCGGCTAGAGCTCATCCAAATTCATGTGTGTTTAAAATTCACTGCCGATTTAGTCTCATATTTCATGTTTGGCCCATTTCCAGTCGATTGAGCTGAAATGTCCGAGGGGAGAGCAAACAGGAAGCAGTCATACATCACCCGGCATGAATAGAGTGGTTTCTATGGCAACCTCAGACCCATTTCCACCAACAGTGCTTGTTAAGTCTGAGTGTAACCACATTCTCCATGGTTACGTGCTAAATTTCTAAATATAGATGTGGATATAGCAAAAGAGATATTTTTGGTTTCATTATGATGCTCTGTGAACTTTCATCCATTGAGCTTTCACACAGTTGACACTTCACACACTCTCACACAGCACGTCTATTTTCTCTTGCAGTGAGAAACAAATGCAAAATTAACAATAAAGAAAATAAAGACCAATGTGAGAAAAAAGAAATCAAATATGAAGAACATGTTGTGTTTTTTACTTTTGAGACTTTTAAAATTGTAAAGCTATAAAAACTCTCTCCCAGTTGATTTTTTGCACAGCGCAAACTCAGCATTTGCTCTGTGTGTGGCGCACTGCTTTATCTTTTTTTCTTTCATACTTGGGATACCGACTTTTACCGATTTCCCACACACTGTGAGCGCAGAATGCAGTGATTTCATCTGCCAAGAAAAATACAAATCATTTCAATCACCAAAAAGTGAATATGTGTACAAATACTCTGTGGCAGTCATACAACCGGAGTTTCCTGCAATCTGAGTAAAGTTTGGTTAAGATCAGTGAAAGACAGGTTTCACTTGGCTCAGTTCTAAAAACAAACAACTATATTGTGACAGGAGATTTTCTAACAGATTCACAGAATGTATTCTTTCTTTGTGCTGTAAATTAGATGCAGTCAACCATGTGCCACAGTGAGACCACGGTTTGCAAGCTTTCTTTCCTGAAAAGGGGAGAAGTTGTCAGGTGATTACTGGGTAAGCACTACTCACTGCCATTGCAATATATATTTTAAAATTGAGATAAGAAGACAAACTTGAAATATCTCAAAAGAAAGTGTGTATAGGAAAAGGTGGCTGTAGCTCAGGTGGTAGAGCAGGTCAGCTACTGATGGGAAGGTTAGTGGTTCGATCCCTAGTCTGCATGCCAAATATCCTTGAATGTGTATGAATGTTAATTAGAGCACTATATATAAAAAAAAAAAAAGTGCTTCATTCATTGTGTGAATGAGGCATGTTGTTTAGAACGTGTTGAGTCCTCCGGGAGAGTAGAAAAGCGCTATATAAGAATCAGTCCATTTACCATAGGTGGAAATATCACCTGTGGGCTGGACTCAAATAACCAGAGTAATGGGTACTCAAACCCTGACTATTATTCTTACTAGCAAACTCCTACACACAAGAAATGGGGAACATAACATATAGCATATTGTAATACTACATATTGTAGCATATTGTTGCTGTATGACAGATTATATTGTGAAACCATTTTCATGACATCCCATTTTATACTTTGCATTCGGTGCTCAACTGAACTATCAAATGTACAAATATATGTATGATTGTGTGATCTGTATTAAATATTTGTATTGACACTATTCTACTGGTCAAATGACTGTTAGCCTTCAAGAAGGGTACAAAAACAAAGAGAAGAAGACCGCTTGCCCACGTAAACATAAAATTTCTATTTTGTTCAGGCTACATCCTCTTAGATAGCTGTTGGGTTTATCCCCTTGTGCATACTGCATGTTCTGTTATCAGGGGTTCCCCTCGGGAGTACTACATAACACATTTCAATGTGCACATAGACACATATCTCTCCAGCTGTGAAGGAATGTGCCAATCCAAAGTTGTTGGAGGGAGGTTAAAAAAAAGTCTTCCCCCACATAAACTGCAGTCATCCATGATTTTGATGGTTTTTAAACACTTTGCTCTGGTTTTCACAGACATAGTAAAATCTGACTACGTTAAACATCATGAAGGAGGTAGTACATCGTATGTTCGGTACAATGGTAATAGCCAGGAGCCTCCTGTTGTGGTCTCACAAACACAGCCTCTCCATCAGAGCGGTGTACATCCCAGGAGCACAGAACCTCGCAGAGGAATTAATGTCTCACGGGGGTCCATCTCAGCAGAAGTTGAGTCCCACGCTCATGCAGATGTTGATGGACACATTCAGCAACAGAGCTGCTCACCTCACTAGAGATAAGGAATGTTCTCCATGAGCACATGACACAAATCTCCACAGGGATTGTGAGCTGAGTGAAATCTAGAATGATGCGAGCAATCAGTTTATCAGACACTATTGTTATTTTGAAACACAAGAATACACAGAGAAGAAAACGCATAAAAACACACAAGCACACACTGTTTATATATATAAAATAGAATGTTATTTTAACAGGTGAAACATTAGTGGAGTGCTACATCTAATTGCTCCTCTGCAATTCATTAAATTTGAACTTAATAATACAGCTTAAATAGTCTAAAGCGGGTCTGATGAAGCCTCAGTGTGTATTTCTGTTGTGAGGTGAGCCAAATAAATAAGTAGAATTTATTTTTGTCCTCATTGGTGAACTGAACTGAACTAAGTTCCCATTTTAGACCCAAACTTGGGCTGACACAATGGGCTTCTCTGAGAAGTCCAAAATGAATCAAGGATAACGTTCAACCACTATTTTTTGTGTGTATTTAGGAATGGAAGTAAATAACTCATTTGGCATTTTAATGAAAAAATAATAATGTGTTTTACTATTTATTTTTATTCTATTTTAATGTTTTTGTGAAATAGTAAATTTGAAACAGTAATTAGAATTTGGCATTGAGAAACATTATTTTGATTAAAGAGCTCGTACATTCTCATAGAATAACAATTACAGAAACATCAAAACATATTTTGGTAATTATCAATACTGTTAATTTAGAGCAGCTTACATTGAGTGGTGGTCTTTGCGTGATAAAACTTTATCTTTTACACATTTGATGACATGTTATACATTTTATTGCTGCTTCCGGATTTCTACAGCAAACGTAGCAACTCAAAGACGCACAACAGACTCGCAGTTATTATATTGTGCATGTCTGTTAATGAGCGTGATTCCATTGCAGTTCAGACTTAAAAGATAATGGCAATAATGTTAATATCCTGTCACACTAATGACTAATGTTAGGACCAAGTTTACTTTTACATGTAGCATGACAGATGACTAATACTAAGAGAGGAAACATGGTAGAGGAAGACAGGAAGAAAGAGAAACAAAAATAAAGAAAAACAAATGAAAGAAAAAAGTTACTGGAAACAAACTTAAATTGTGCGCCTAGAAATTCAGCGATTTCACCACAGAAAGATTTTTTCATGTGATGTTAAAAGCTTTTCTAAAACACTGACAAGCCTGCGGTTGCAGTATTTAATCATTTATGTTTCATCTTATACTTGAGGACACAACTCCTCAGAAGTAGTCTGAAAATACTTATTAACACATGAAACATTGCAATTAGAAAAGAGATCATTTGTAGTGAATGAACCAAAGCTCACTCAGCTGGAGACTCGTGGCATTTTGGTTTTACTCTCTCTGCTCTCAGCTACACTAGCCAAACAACAGAATTTGTTGTTTGCCTACTGTAGCCAAACAACAAATTTGGCTACAGTTTGTTGTAGCCAAATTTGTTGTTTGGCTACATGGCAAACATGAAGCAGCATGTTATTGTACACTGTATTAATTAAGCGATAGTAAAAACCAGACTCAGTTATGTCATTGCTGTGCTCATAAAATATAGTCAGGTACATAAGCATTTGGTGATGCAGTTTCTGTAATTTCAACCACAGTTGATTTTAACTATGCTAGAGGGGATTCTAGAGCAGACTTGTAGCTTTAATTTAGGGGATAAGGAAAATTATTGTGTTACTGTTTAAGACTTAAAGCCATTTTTGCACATACAGATGCTGATTTTCAGAGGCTCAAAACCAGTCGAGTCTTTGAAAATAGCATCATGTCCAGGTGAGGCCTGTTCCCTTGTTATTCCATTAGAAAGTAAACAGATAAAAGATCTGTACTGAAGCAAAAGTTCCGGAAGTTGTTTGATTATCTAAATACCTATGGACCTGACCGTACCTAAAGTCGTTAAGCCTTTATCACCATTCTCATCTCCTCTTCCTCTCTGACACACACAGGTCTGCGGTGAGTTCTGCTGGGAAGCTTTCACTTGTTGCTTTTGCTCACCAGGTTTTTGCCCATTTTGCCACTCATTTACTTTCTCCACTGCTAAAAGCCACACACTGTTGAAGACCGAGGGAGCAAAAGGCTCGGCGAGAGTACGAGCAGGACTGTCACATTAAGGCGAGCTATTTCCTTCAGTGTTTATGTAAAACAAGGGCTCAATCGAACTTTAAATTAAATCAAACGAAGATGCAGTATTTCAATTAGTGGGATGGAATAATTCCGCGTGTCTGTTGGAAGTGAGCAATTACAAACAAGAAAAGTCACACTGACGCCCAATGAAAGCTCATCATCTCCAACCAAAAGCAGATTTTGTTTTCACCCTAACTGCCACATTCATTTGCTTTAGAAATTCAATTTGTTGAATAGAAAAAAGAAGAAAAAAAAACAACGACACACAAACACACTCGGATAAACTACACACGGACAAACACAAATTCACCCAAATGCACACAGGTGCTTTAACGGGTAAATGATTGAATTTACAGCAGCCTAAGCCTGGTGAGCGGAGCTGAGAGAGCATCCATGGCGTGTGTTTAGCGGTCCCCCAGGACTATTAAATCAGCCTAGAGTGGATCAGGAAGTCATTGCCATAGAGACGGGGTCTGATTTATCGAGGTCCCGCTAAATGCTGTAAACAAATCATGACCAATCATGACACACAGATACGCATCTGGGTCTTTTTGCTCTTTCTCCACTTGGCCATTTAAATCCTGGGGTTGATGGTGAAGCTGGGTTCTGTTCTGTTCAAATCTCTTGAACAGCAGTCAGCACCCTGTCACGCTTCAGCAGCTGAGGGGATTGACGTCTGCTTACTTCCAGAAGCAGGCCAAGACCTTCTGTTACAGAGCAGGCTGAACAACATTGTATATTTCATGGTATCACTGGTGCTAATAGGGGCTAGGACATGTCAGTAATTTTAGCAGTTTAAAGAAGATTTGAATTTTTGATCGTCTTATATTATGCAACGCATATCCCAAAAAATCTATTATAATCGACTTCGGTTTCTTAAGAGTAAATAACAGAAGCTCTGCATGCAAAAGTGTGTGTCAATATACAGGTCATATTCCAATTTTAGACGTCTTGCTTCCATCAAGACTGTGTGCTTAGCATTGGGGTTGTTCTATAATTCAATTCTTAGTAGTGTTTCTCTGAGATTATGCAACATTTCTGTTTCCACTACTGGAAAGTAGCAGATTAATTTGCTGATGTTAAAAGGCATCACAAAAGGACCAAACACAGTACCATAAATAATTTTACTATTCAGGTATTTTTTTTTGTTTTGTTTTAATTACCAACAGCGCATTTTTTCTGGAATTGCCAACCATTATACTTACCAAAGTGAAATTAAAGGAACTTGAACAACGAGGCATTATCTGCAGTTTTATCAAACTGATGCCAGCTTTAGAATATCACTGTAACCACTTCACATTAAGTTTGTAAAGCCAAACCATGAAAGAATTGCTAGAAATGTCTTTTTTTAAAACTATTTTGCTATATTCAGCATTTTTGTGCAATTTATTGCTCACAGTAGCGCTGCGTGTGTCTGACTGCGCACTGTACATCGGATTTCCAGGGAAAGAAAACCACACTGATGATTTAGAGGTCTCAAAAACGAATGCATCTAATATGATACGCTTTCAATGGCGATACATGAATCATAGAAATTGCAGTCTATATCCATTGGACTATGTCAGGAGAATGTGCACAGTTGTGCTGTCTCAAAGACAGCAATCAACATGAGATCTGTGATCTCTAACTGCTTGAAATACAAGTGCTGCCTGGGTAGAGCATGCAGCAGTACAGAGGACATCCATTTGCTTGCACGGAATTCACCACATTATTACCAAATCTATTTACAGTTGGGTTAAACGGGCATTACATGATCTTCCTAATATGGAACTGGGAAGATTAAAGACCATTCAGTGTGACTATGTCGGGTATGTGTGTTCTTACATTGGCTACAACTATGTGGCAAATATTCAAAAATGGCTTATTTGTCACTGAGATCGGTGTTATCTGTGATCGTTCATTAAGATATATTTACAAAGCAATGCAGCTGTCACGTACATGCATTTTAATAGCACCACACTTTTAAATATTGGAATAAGCAACAGGTCACACTCCTCCAACTCTAATTGACTACTTTTTTTTTAACAACATGAACATGTTGAGCTGACCTGTTTCAGACTGTCCAATTAAACCTCCCTTTCCCCTTCCAGTAGAGCAGTATATTTTAGAATTGTTGCTAACGGGAGGACCATCAGCCTTCATCTGTAAGCCCACACTTGAGCACACGTGAATCAACCCTGCAGTGTTTACAGAGAGAGAGAGAGATTGAGGGACAGAGGGAGGGAGGTGGGAGGACTCTAGAGTACCGAATCTATAGGACAGGAGGAGATGTTAAGTTGGAGGTGAGAAATAACTGGTGCAATGCAGGTGAGTGTAGAAGCGGTTTAACGGGAGGCAGTGTTGGGGTTGGGGGGAGGTGTGTGTAAAAAATGAGCAAAAGTCGGGCCTCTGCAGTGGTTTGCTGTGGGAGAACATCAATCCAGAGCCCACTTAGCTGCCATCTCTGCCTTTGGACTCCAATGGGAGCTCATATCGAGAGAAGAGGAAGGACATGATCTGGCCCTGCAGCCCTGTATACCACAAACGGCACTATGCAGCGGCATAATTCATTCTCATTATTGACCCCATGTGTGCATTGCAGTAAATACAATTATCTTGTGTTCACTCCCTTAATCACCCTTCAGGTTTATGCAAGCACTATCAAATCTACTATAGTGTGACAAGGGTGAAAAAAAAAGAAAGAAAAAAGAAACACGACTACGCTCAGTATTTCTCTCAAAATGTTGGCATGGGATTTTTGTCAACTTATCATCCTGACAAATCACTTTCTTCTTTATTTTGTTAAATTGTGTTTAACCGTTTCTGCTGTAATGACACCCTAAGCCCTGTCCTTCCCCTCCCCCGGAAATCAAGCTTTAGCATTCATAATTACAGTCGGCACAGCCCTCTCTACACTAAAGCAACGATGCTGAAATGTGTCGAAAAAAGAGAAGTCCATTCAAGCTGTCCAGCGCAGATCGTCTGAAACGGGATTTATTTGAGCGCAACTCACATTACCCCCGTACGCCCCAAAATGGCCCAATATGCATTTATGTCTTGCTTGTGTATATTCTCGTCCCATTCCCTCTGTGATGTTTAGTTTGCCGCCCATTAGTGTTGACAGACAGTGGATGCTCCATGCTGTGGAGATGCAGAGAGCGTAGGAGTTGATGGCCAGGATTATGCCAAACAGTGCAGTAGATGCCTGATTTCTCACATTTAACCATTATTGGGAATGCATCTCAAAGAATTCTGTGTGCAGCAAAATGTGTTTTAATTTGTGATTTAAAACACTAACAGAGCTTTATAATAGATCACACTAACAAACAGCTTTATCCATATTTATCTGTAAAATGTAATTATTGAGATGACGCAAAAGTTCTGTTTTATATGCATTTGCTGTTTTTGTCTGATAGTACTGCCTTTTTTGATGCAATCTTTAATATCTCTCGTTCAGTCTTGTTTAACTTTTTAGTCTTTTTTTTTTACAGTTGCTAACTTTCAGAACGATACAAAGCAAAACATCTGTGCATTAATGCTTTTCTTAGTTTCGCTTCATACACCTACAGTACAGAGCTTCTCTCTATTTCTCTTAAACTCCCACACTGCAGATTAAATGAAGCCATTTTTTTTAACTTAGCCACCCTCTCTGTTTTGCCTCTTTTGTGTTTTTGCCCTCTTTTTGTCCTCCCCTCTCTAAATCTGCTTTTAATTTATTTTTGACTAATCTTTGACTAATTTTGATTAATCTGCTAATGAATCATATATTCTATAGGCTACTGAACTGCAAGTAGGTAACCTTCAGTGAGGCTTTAGTTTCCCTATAATAGCTTCATGTCGTATTTCTGACCTAACAGACACATCTCTATTCTCTCGCACAGATTATTTTGGGGGCTTATTTATACATTTCCGTTACCATTTTATTTTATTATAGTTATAACTTTTTGAATGACATTGTGTCCTCCATTTTTCTATGGATTTGCAAGCCAGTTTGTCACACATGACTTATATTTAATGTACTGTACATTGAGGTATTTTAACTGTAGAAAACATGCAGTTATTAGTTAAGCTTGCCGTGTGCTTTAAATTTGTCAGTACATTTGTTTAACTTGTGTGTAGCTTTAAGATGTAATATGCTTTCTTTGCTTCCTGTGTCAGCAGTACTGAAAGACATCAGCTTGTCCAATTTGTTGCAAAAACAAGGTCAGTTTTCCTTCTACTAACTGAATTATCAGTAATCAATAGTGATTATGGGGTGGAGCTGAATCGGCCTATAGCTGCCTTGCGTGTGCCAGAAGTCAATAATCACTAGAGTGGAGAGTTTGAGAGGGCGACAGCTTTTTCTCAGCCAAATAATCCTACTGCCAGGTCATCACTGTGTAGTCCAACAGCAGAAATCATCCCATTTACACACAAGTATGAACGCACATGCATGCACACGCACACACGGTAAGCATTATGCAAATATCTTATGATAGTCATATACTGGGGCACATGCACATTTAAATCTAAGTATCACATATTGATTATATTTCATTGCAGCAGTGCAGGCAAAAGTTGTGACTTCAAGACCAAGAGCACATACTGTAATGCTTCGGCTCATCATTGTATGTTTTCTAGAGAAATGTGTATTCACAGACTCCTAGAGTTTACTTATATAGTGTGGATCACATGATGCACCTCTAAAGTATAAACGTGAGCTACCACTTATGGTTATTTTCTGATACCCTTGAGGGTCCCTTTATGCCATGAAGACAATTAGAAGTCCTGAGTCATAGCTGGCTAGAACCAGGAGTGTAGGAGTGAAAGCTGCTATAAACAGTAGCAACAACACCCTGATGTGAGAGTGAAAGCTACTGTAGAATGTTAATTTTTTTTTATGTGAAAAAACATTGTGCTGGGCGAAACACTGCAGGTAGAAAACGAGAACCTCCCTGCCTAGATCTGGGTGGAAATGTGTTTCAAGTGCAAACCGGGCTAAAGTTTATGCAGTTGCAGCCATTTAAAACGCTGAAAGTATGATGCATATGAAAGTGTTGCCTGGGATACTGTAACAGTATGGTGACTGGGTTGCATAATGCACTAAAATGTCTCACAGAAACCATGCAATGAATTTTCTTTGACCACAGCCACTGTATGCATTTGAGGCTCACATCAGAACAACACATAAGCTTAGAAAATAACTCCATCTGCCACCCAGCCACACCAATGTTTTAAAGAGTGAAATATTAAAATCTGATTGATTTTTTTTTTAACAGCAATGATTTAAAAATTGACTTGCACATTAGCTAAGTGAGGAAAACACAGCTTTGTGATGACACTATTTCATGCAGCTGAATGATGGGAACAAAAAACTGGTAATAGTGTTTAATCATGAAAGAGAAGTTAAACACTACTATAAGAAAAATAGACATTTATTTCCTGAACAAAACAGAAGTCAGATAAATATCAAACAAGCAGGGTTTATTCCTTGGTACAAAAACAATATGTGAGTCCGCATATGAACTTAAATCCTTCAGCTTTTAACCTCAAGTTGGTTTATTCTCCAGGCAGATACCCATGTGCACTTAAAGTGTTAAGTTGCAGCTTAGTGCAACTTCTACATGCAAGTACTTTTCACGTTTTGCATGTTTTGCCACAATAGTGGGTTGACAAGTCTAGCCTTACATGGTGAGGAAAAGGAAAGAAACATCTCCAAGAACATAAAAAAAAACTTTAAATGGAAGATGACGACCCGCGCAACTGCTACAATAACTCTGCTCTGACTTGATGATAACAAAGGGAAGAGTCTGTCATTTTTTAAATGGTAATTTTTTTTACTGCTTTTTAAAATTTGTTTTCTAATGTGGTTTTGCATTGTCTCTTTTACCTCGTTAGTGTGCCTGCACCTCTTTTAATTTTCTAATTGATTGATTGATAGCTTTTTATTTGTCACATACAGTTTCCCGTATGCGAAATGGAACCTTTCCGACCAGACATACATTTCACAAACATCACAATGGGGAGACAGGTCAGAATAGGTAATATTGGAAACAGTGAAGTACACACATCAGGATCATGAGGATAAAAAAAATATATATCTTTATTAGATTAATCATGACTTTCATTTTATTGTACCACTCTTTGTAACATTGTCTGTTAAAACCATTTTATAAGTACACTTACTTTCTAACTACTCATCACACAATTTGCAATAGACAATGTAGGAAATTGTAGTAAAATTAGCAAATTTTAGCAATTTAGCAAAGCACCTAAAGACCAGCATACAGATCTATTAAATTTATATAATGACAATTTATATTAACGACATCCATCCTTCTGTAATTCCATAGAGTGCAATGTTAGATGTTAAATGCTTAAGCTAATATAATGTAACTAACGCTCTACTTCTCACAGAAACATTGGCAGACAAGCATCTTTACGTTTCAGGCAATTACCTATCGATAACATGAGGTTAGCATTTTATTTTATTGCTTTTATTTACAGAAATTATGTTTAAAAACATTGTTTTAAAGTGTGTGAATGTGTGTGTAAATGACTGAATGTAGTGTAAAGCGCTTTGGGTCCTTAATGACTAAGAAAAGCGCTATACAAATGCTTAGTTTCTTTCTTTCTTTCTTAAAGAAACAATGTACGTACACATTTTTTGTGTAATTCTATCTGTTAGTGTAATTCTATTGCATTTTTGTATTGTAAGATCCCCGATGCTGCCCTTTTTTTCTCTATTCTTGCACTGAGAAGAGAAGAGTATGGAATTCAGTTTCCAGTTTCCCATCTCGGTTGACAGGCTCAGTACATTACAAAAGCTCATCAGTCTCTCTCACATCCGCTAACATGGAACATGGAACACTTTGGTCACTAACTTTCTCTGTTTTTACAGAGGGGACTTGCAAGTGAAGACAAAGATGTATGTGTGCACAATGTCCACAAAGCCAGGATTTTCTGTTAAAAGCAAAGTATTTCCAAACCACACATTTACCCTCTGTTTTGATATCTATGAGTCATTGAGAGACTAAGATCTCTATATCTTTTTATGGACTCAGAGTGACATTCTCACATCATAAAACAACTGTTAGAAAGACAAATTCTCACCTCTGTTTAAGATCTATTCCTGAAATAGCAATAAGACTTAATTAAGAACAAGTAAATGTTAAACATAAAAAAAAGCTTTTTTATTGTCTTTATTAGCATCTACGTCTCCTCCACATGTTTCTCTCTGCCTGTCTGTCTGTCTCGCACAATTTCACTGTCTTCTCTCTTTCAGTGCTCTTCCCCAGAGGCCTGAGGTAACTTGTGGCATTTCTATGGTTTCTCTCAGAGGAAGCCAACGCCTCCCACTGCTTTCCTCTGTGCTGCCCTTCTGTCCTTGATTACCCGTACCACATGTCCTCACTTTCTCCCTGCTTGGTTCTCAAGGCTGTGTGTTTGCTTTACCAGGCAATGTATTTCTTTTTTTTTTCTTCATTTCAGATGCTTTGTAGCAAGGAATGGATCACTTCCACACTGTATTTCTAGCATAATCTACAATTGCGTTTCAACAACGTCCTCAAAACAGGTAACAATTCTCTCATGTGACTAGAGGTTTCAATAGAACCTTGGTTGTGACAAACAACGTAATACAAAATAAAGTGCTTTTATCCAAATATCTATAGTTATTTCCAAAGTTAAAATGTAATTTTATGCAAATATATTCAGGTTTTAATGGGTACTGTATTGCTGTAAGTTAATGCCCAGTGTTCCTGAGTGACTCTTTCACAAATTTTCTAATTCTGGTGTACACGTTCAATTAAAATTAAATAAATAAATCATAAATAAATCCATCCATTTCCAAAACTGCTTACTCAGGACTTGACAGGTAATCAGTCTATGACAGGCTTAGTACAGAGATCTAGATAACCGTCAATTATTCTCAAACAGGGATGCCAGGTGGCAGCTGTTGCCTTATCTTTTGCCCAGTGTCAGCTGGGATGCTGTCTGGCACTTACACAACACTAAGCTAGATAATCAGTTAAGAAGATGGATAGATGAATGGCACCCCTCATTGTACAACCATACACAGTACGACATGTGGTGAAATGCTTATTGCTGTGCAATGGCCGACCATTAAATGACAAGTACGAATTTGACAGTAAGTTTTACAGATTTACAGATTACTACAGATTTTAACTTAGAGATTTACAGTAAGAAAATGTGCACATATCAATTTAAGAAAGAAATTATAAGAAGTGTGCAAAAAACAGAGTGTGTGCGGTGACATGCTGTGTGAGACTCCAGTCCTAAGACCTGGTTCAGGGCCCAAATAGCCTGGGGAAAGAAGATCGTCCTCATTCTCTCTGTTTTGGCCTTAAGGGAGCGGAAGCGCTTCCCAGACCTCAACAGTGAGAGGAGTCCATTGTTGGTATGGGAGAGGTCCATCATAATCTTCCTGGCTTTAGTCTTGCATCGCTTGGTGTAGATGGACAGCAGGTCAGAAAGCTCTGATTGAATGATGCGTTCGGCCGAGCGCACCACTCTTTGCAGATCTCGTCTGTCTTGCTTGGTGCTGTTCCCAAACCAGGTGCAGATGTTTCCCGTCAGGACGCTCTCGATGGTGCAGGAGTAGAACTTCTTAAGCATTGTCAGCAGCAGATGGAAGTCTCGAAGTCTTCTGAAGAAGAGACGCTGGCAGACTTTCTTAACCAGGGTGTTAATGTGACACGACCATGACAGGTGTCCTGAGTGATGTGGACACCCAGGTACCAGAAACTGTCCACTCTCTCCACTGGTGTGCCACTGATGATCAGGGGCTCATAATTCCTCGCCTGCTTTGTACTGAGGTCCACAATCAGGTCCTTAGTCTTGCTGACATTTAGGAGGAGGTTGTTCCCCTGGCACCAGTTCTCCAGGTTCCTAATCTCCTTCAGGTAGACCTTCTCGATGTTGTCAGAGATCAGGCCCACAACAACAGAGTCGTCAGCAAACTTGACAATGGAGGTGGTAGTTGATGTGGCTACACAGTCATAAGTGTACAGTGAGTACAACGGGGGGCTTAAAACAGCCCCGAGGCACTCCGGTGTTGAGTGAGATGGAGGGGGAGACATGTTTTCCACCCCCACTGTTTGGGGTCTGTCTGTGATGAAGTTGAGAATCCATTGGCACAGAGACGATCTGAGTCCTCAATGCTTTCAACTTGGTGAAAAGCTTAGAGGGTTAGTTGTAAATTCTGGTATAATTCCAATAAATATTGTGATTCTGCTAGTACAGGTGATTGAAAGTAGCATAATTTTGGTGTTAAGCAGACAGCAGTAACATGAGTCGCCAGTGTGAAATCAGTGCATCTCTAATTAGAAAGTGACATAATCTCCTCCTTAAGATGCATTTAATTTTGGTGATGTACATTTACTGTGGTTTTGAATCTCCTGCACAGCAAATTCCCAATTTTCTTAAATTGGAATTTGTGTTTTGATTAGGATTGGGACAACATTTCTTCTAAAAGTAATGACAGGCCATGGCTTTTTGCATGCTTTCCGACAGTCTATAAAAATACATGCACCACATTTCAGTTAAGCCATTTGTGGCACATAACTTTGGTTACAAAGAGACCAGTAGTGCACTTTGATTTGCCAAGCAATGCCCTCATTGCCCCCGCTTTTACTTGGTTTGTCTGACTGCAAAAGTTCTGCTCTAGTCTCAGTACTGTATTTGTTGTGAAGCAGAGGCTATCGGAAATAGGCTGGTACAGTAAGTGATGACTATGCCAGCCACAATGACACCCAGGAGCCTAGAGCTACAGCACACGCTCAGAACATAGCACAGTCTCTAATTAACTAATGAAATATTAACCACCTCTTCATTTTCCTTCTATTCTGTCTGCCTTCTTCCACACATTTCTCTGTGTTTCTTATTACCCATCCTCTTTACCCCCATTTTTCATAACTGTCTCATGTCCGTTCATGCCATATAGATGAGGTCATACCACTGCAAAATGGGGAAAAGATAAAAGATAACTGTGTAGTCCCTGCTCTCATTTTCCATGATATTGATTTAACATCTCAATGTCATTATTTAGAAGGAATAAATCATGACATTAAAATATGAGATGCAGAGGCAAAAAGAAAACAGATGGAAAATGAAGGAAGAACTGACTGTTGAACTGACACAGATTGTTGTTCATTGACAATACTATTTGACTATCTCATGTTAGGCTCATGAATATGATCCAGACATAGCTGTCTGTATGTTCAAAAGTGTTTTTCTCACAGTTAAAACGCATGAGGTACTTTTTAACAAAAATGGAAAACAAATACACACCAAGAAAAATGTAAAGGTGCCACAATACAGAGACTTTTCCCAGCGCACTAAGAATCCCACACATACACAACACACACTACACGACAGCTTCTAGGTCTGTGTGCTGCTGTGATATTGGCAACTCAGCTCAGTGCCTATCAATATCGCTCTGGAACGGGCCAGAGGGCCAAGATCCCATGCTGGTCTCCCAGGTGCCCGATCTATATTAAGGTGGGTTTCCAGATCAGCTAAGCCAGCAGGGGGTGCACAGCGAGTGGAGATAAGGCAGCCTGAACAGTAGTTGGCTACCTCCTGCCATGACTCTCTCAAAGGAAAGCACTTATTAGCCACACAGACACAAAAGAGCAAGTGGGTTAACAGATGCAGTCTAAAAATGTCACTTCTTGTGACAGTGGTTTTGCAAGCATGCAGATCCTTTGAGTTGCGTAAGTGGCATGGTGGAGATCAAACTTGTTCAAGCACATCATTGCCTCCTAGCACCCTGTCACCAGTTCTTTGATTGTCTATTTCAGTGTACTTGCCACTATTCCATTTCAGAAAGATGCTCTGACCCATCTGGTCATAACAATTTGAACCTCATCAGATTCACCTGCCCATTTCTCCCATGTCTAACATGCTTATGTTATGTTAGGTTAGCTAAGACTGTTCACTTGCCATCCAATATATCCTTGATGTTGCCATGCACCATTATTGAATTATTTGTCTGAGTTCTTACCCATGTACCCACGTTTTTTTCCCTTTATTTTCCAGTGTTCCAGCCTAGTTTGATTTTTTTTTTTTTTTTTTGGAATTCCTTTTTTTTTTTTTTGTTTTTTTTTTTCTTTTTTTTTTTTTTTTTCTTTTCCTTTTTCTTCTTCTTTTTCTTTTTTTTTTTCTTTTTCTTTTTTTTTTTCTTTTGCTTTTTCTTCTTGCATTGCAGC
>VURO01029430.1:0-20627 GCA_015108175.1 Pelvicachromis taeniatus | reverse complement strand
TTATTTTTTTTTTTTTTTTTTTTTTTTTTTTTTTTTTTTGTTTAGTTTTTTTTTTTTGTTTAGTTTAGTTTTGGACCATGGGATGGGGATTGGTTATAAGCTCAGTAGTTCTCTAAAACCATTCAAATTGTAATGGCCTGTACTGGAATAAGATATGCTTCTGTATTATTTGCTACGTGTTTTATTAGGCCTGATGTGTCAAACTACACGTAAAAGATTCTATAAATTAAAAAAAAAAAAAGAAATAAAAAGGAGCAGACCAATACCAAAAGACGGTGAAAATGAAGCCTCAAACGGCTGTTTTCCCCACTAACAGCAAATAACACCAAACTTATTTGCTGGGATGTTGAACAATGTCATACCTGTTCCTCTCTTGTACGTCAAAATGCATGCTGGCTGCTGTAGGTTTGAGTCAAAGTGCTGAAAACAATACACCCTATAACAACAATGAGTCATACAGCTGCAACCCAGAATAAATTTGCTATAGCATGCAGGCACAGGCTTCTATTGTGCACAGTGAAATGAATCACTCTGGTGTCTGCTGCATGTCCAACAATACAGCTACAAGAAAGAAAAGAAAAAGCTCACGCCCTTACCACCTGCTCTAAGGCAGAGAGTCTCTTTGTAAATGCTTTTATGAAGGTTTGTGCACCATACTCTGCTTTTAAACCCAGAATCAAACTCTGCTTCTAATAAACCTAACCACTGATTCAAATGTCCAGCCCATCTTAAACAATGGCCGCTGACAGTATGGGCAGTGGATATTTAACTTACGGAGCTAATCCAAAAAGACGAGGATTCAGAATGAATGAAAGAGAATACAGTAGGGAGGTGATTTACAAAAAAAAATCTTCATGCATCAGATCCAACAGCATACAATCACTGACAGTTGGCCTAGTGCCACTGAGAATACATACAACTATCTAGGAATGACAGAAAATTAAAATGGAATTTTGATACAAAGATGTTCTCTCTGAACAAACCAATACCACAGCTGCTGTTGACCTTGCACTGGAGATTATCCAAATTGTAAACAAAAAGGCTCAAAACACAAAGATGTCATTTCATTTTAAATTCCAGCCCCATATTTTAGTTCTTTGTCTCTACTGGAGTTACTGCATGATTCTAAATAATCCTCATGTATCTTATACTGGGCATTGGTGCAGTCCCTCAGTTCATCTCGTGCCTGAAAGAAGCTGTTTACTTTCCTTCCCCCTCCCCTTCATGCCCACTTGAACAACAGGTGGGCGGGGCCTCGTTGCTCATAGCTATAGCTGTGCACCTGAGGTGAATATAATAGGAATTTCTGCTCTCACCAAAATCATACAAACCCAAGAGAAGAAAAAACTGAAATCAAGGGTTTAGAGCAGGCTGAAGCCTGAACGTTGGCTAAGAGGAATTATTTATACATACGCCAACCTCATTTTGTTAAATTCTTGGTTATTAATCTAATAGAGGGTCAACTATTAGTAATTATATAGAGAAAATGAGAAAAAACATGTCAGCCCTAAGCTCAATACTCAATACAAAGATCAACAATCTTTTACATTTTTTTGTCATTTGTTTTCTGTTTAGATGGACATTAATCACACAAAAACACAAAAAACAGTTCTAAACAAATAAAGTCAGCAGCTCTGCATTGTGTAGTATAACCACATCTTTACATTACGGTAAAGTAAAACAGTATAAAGAACAATATCCACTTTTTGTTCATCTATGACTATTCGGCCCAGTCATTTTTAGTGAATATGGTTGATCAGCACTGCATTCGCATTTTATTTCCCTTTCTGTAAAGACTTGTCTAAGTTAACCAAGTCTTAAACTATAAAAAGTTGTTTTTTTCTCCTTTCCTCCCAACAATTAGTCATCATCCTATCAAACGTTTCTATGATGTTTGATAAGATGTGTTGGGCAGTACATCTGAACATCAAACATCAAATATGTTTTCTCTCTGGATGATTCATACAGGACAGAAAGCTTTCACAGGTTGTGACTTTCAAAGGCAACACAACGCAGTCTCCACACTTGCAGGTGTCTGCTGTGCTACAGGTGAACCCTCAGCAACTAGACTCAGTCAGAACGCCCATTTTTACCCTTCAGATACCCACAAGTCCTCAGTGAAACTATATCCCCTGCTGATCAGTTCTTTCCCACGCATTCTCATTCTGCCGGTCTCCTTTTCACCACTATTTATTACCCGTCACTCTAATTTATTTTCCTGTTCACTCTCGCTATTTTTGAGCAAAACCCCAAGACGTTCCCCTCGTGTCTACAGCTCAGATTCAATAAGCAGAGATGTATTACCATCCACATAAACATTTACCATAAAGTCTAATTGATAGTAGATTGTGCAGAACCATGCGCACACAGTATACAGAGCTATTGGTGTGAACAGGAAGAGAGACAGAGGCAAAGTAAGAAAGCAAAGAAACTAGCCAGAGTTACTTATCATTTGAGAAAAGGTGCAGTGAGTTTGGACCAGGATGAAAATGGATTTTCAGTAAACCATACAACAAGCCAGAAAACACAAAAACACAGACTGTTTGCATTTTGAACTGAGCAATGGTTTCCATTCCCCCCCACACACTTCACAGAGGCTTTTATTTACTCACCTTGATGTGGCTGTACTCAGCCTTGCTGGACTCGCTGCCGACAGGCTTGGTTTCAGCCCTGGGTTTGAGGACTTGGCGGAGGGGACTGGAGATGGGTAAGCCCGTCACACTGATTCCATCTGTTGACAAAACACAGTAAAACACGGTAACATTATCACTATCATTAAACTGAGGTAGTAGAGCATTTGCATCATTTGTGGCTCGAGTATTTCTACTACTGTAGGGTATAAAATATTGTCACTCCTGAAGTTCCTTCATGGGGTAGTGCTTAGAAAGCTCAGAAAGACCTAAATTAGGTCTGATGCAAAGCAAAACAACTGTGTAGTGTTTTTACACCGAATCGGTCTTATGACAGACAATTCATATGACACACCATAGCTCAGCATGGCAGGTCTACAATTTCACTAGAAGCCAAAACCATCAGGAGCAACATTTAGTACAGAGAACGTCTTTAATTTAGAGAAAAAAAAAAGAAGAAAAAAAAGTGCAGCTAAAACTTTAAAAGAATTAGTACCACTGAGTATGAAAGCATATGGATTAAACTATGTGTCAATTTCCTCAAATGTGAACTGAAATCATAAAATGTATTGCTAGCAAGTAGTAATAAATATATTTTACAGACTCTTGCCACATCCCAGAATACAAAACATACATGACCACAGAAGTGTTTTAGCTCAATCTTGCAACGTGATCCTGGTAGTTGGTCCGGATCGATGTTGGAGATCACGGTCACACCCCTGAAGACACCCCTGGTCTAATCCGTTAGCATGATTATGTTCTGTATGTTGTCTTGCGAGTGAGGCCTAATTCCAATCAGACTAATTATAAGGAGGGACTCTGTTTCAATTGTATTCAGACCAAACCTTTTCCTAAATCTCTCACATTTCTTCTTTTTCTTCTTCTTATTGTTTAGATTAGGCAACTTACATGCTCTATAAAAGGTAAAAAAGGTGCTAATGTATGTGTGCTACATCCTCTCTGTTAATTGGCTCCTAGTAGTCCACCCATCAATACTCTGCATGGGTTAGTTTATAGGCTAAGTTGGTACACCTCTGATGACTGCCAGCACACAGCTAAATAATAGTAATGCATAGTTCTGCAACAGTTACTGTAACTTGCACACATGCGCTAAGAGATTTGCAATCTTCATCCGGACATCATCAATTAGCAGGACTTGCCTTAGGGTTAGACGAAATTAGTGGGTACACTGAAACTAACACACAGTGATGAACATTTATAGTTATGTTATCCCGAAAGCTCTTGATTAACCTTTATGGCCATTCTGTAAGTTCTAGTGTTTAGTGCTGTCAACACATATTGCATTACACTGAGAGATCTAATAATTTCTCTGCTCTCACTGACATAAAATCATGTGTATACACAACAGAGGCTTACCCCATGAGTGGACTTTATCTCAGCATACTGTTGTCATTTTTCATATTAGATAGCAAACATAGTTCATCTATTGTATAACAATTGCTCTACAACCTATCCAATTTTCAAACTTTTAAATAACAGAAAATCTGAGATGACTGGGTTCATGGTACTATTTTGTGCATGAGGATATGAATGAATGATTTTATGTCCGTGACCTGAGAGAAGCAGCGTGGACACAGGAGCAGCTGCACAATCAGTAGCTGTGTTAGGCACCACCAGAGGGGCTGTTGCGCTTTGAACTCACTGAAACAATACACAAAAATGACGCCCACAGCTTAAGCTCTGACGTCAAAGGAATCATGTCACTCTCCGACGTCAGCAGGATAAAAAGCCCTGCAATTTCCCCCTAGAGAAGGGAAATTACCGGCCTTTGCAGCAGCTTGGGCTATTGGCTTCATGATGGACATATTCACAAACTGTCCAACTCTAAAATAGCTACATAGAAAACAGTTCAATAGAACCACATGGAAGAGGACTTCTGTCAAATAAAAAGTCAGAGGGACTTGCTTGTATGAAAGGATTACACTACTGTGCTGTTAGAATTCATTTAAGTGAAAATTTGGATTATGCTAAACACACAACAACAACCAATAAACATGGAAATGCTGCATTTCCAAGTAACAGCTCGGCAGGATCCACAAATGAACATCAAGCGTGAGCAGATGAGAAAAAAATCTTAGTCAAAATACAAAGAATTCATAAACGGTAGAAAGAGCACACACAGATTTCCTTCTTGTATTTTTTTGATCAAATAAATAAGAACAGTTTGTTCAAACACGCAGTGCTTCAGGCTCTTTTGTCTCCAACTGCAGTCTACTTTAAATAAAGGCCTGATTCCCTTTTTGGGAATGTGTTAGTAAGGCACTTTTGGAGAAAATTCTCAAACTAATTAATTATCCTCTGCCCACCTGCCGCAGATAAAGGGGACTTTGATCTAACCAGCGGCTTCATTTACGCACACCTACAATAACAGACTTCTGGGGCCACCTGGGGGCAACAGAAACAAGTTGAGAACACAACACTGATTTACTTTATCGTCAACTTTTATCATCGAGTTTTATTGCAAACTTGTTGGAAAACAAGCTGCTTATTTACACATCTAACACTTGCACTGTTATTCAATGGGAGTCGCTTTTTTTCTGACCACCTGGCAAATGAAAGACAAATAATAACTTGACTCCGGAGAAAAATATTTTTTTGCTCGACTGTGTTCAGCAGCTGGTAGGTAATTGCTTCTTTCTGCTGTTTTGCGCTCAATGAGGAGCTTTTTTCCAGCCAAACAAGAAAGTCGCACCTTATTACCGCGTCAAGATACTGTGGCACCGTTTTTACTGCCTTACCACAATAATATGTTTGAGGTGGGTCTAATATCATCTTCATGCAATAAATGTCAGGTGAAATGCAACTATGTGAGAGTAATTGTATTTTATATTATTAAATAAAAAATAATAATCATATAATATTGAAGTGAAAACTGTCTCCTGCAGTTATTAAACCCCTACTGCATATTCTGCTGCAAAGCGTAGCTGCACGACTCAGATACACTGCTACTACCGCAAGGACAAAGAAATGAATGATTTATCTTGCTGTAATTAACAAGCATAAATGATATCAGAAAGATATCAGTTGAACAGCACGGTGGCACAGTGGTTAGCACTGTGCCAAGAAGGTCCTGAGTTCAATTCCACCATCAGGCCGAAGTCTTTTTGTGTGGAGTTTGCATGTTCTCCCCATGTTTGCGTGGGTTCTCCCCGGGTACTCCGGCTTCCTCTCACAGTCCAAAGACATGCAGTTTGTGGGGATAGGTTAACCGGAAAATTCTAAATTGCCCATAGGTGTGAATGCAGGTGACTGTGAGTGCGAATGGTTGTCTGTCTATGTGTGTTAGCCCTGCGACAGATGGCGACCTGCCCAGGGTGTACCCCGCCTCTCGCCCCAAGACAGCTGGGATAGGCTCCAGCGCCCCCCTGAAAAGGATAAGCAGAAGCGAATGGATGGATGGATCAGTTGAACTACTAAGATTTCCGGATAGCAGCAATTTAGTAGTTGGTAAAAATAAAAATACCACTAGAATTAAATAACTCAATACTCGGCCACCAAAAATGGTGCTTCTCTAAATGAAAGAAACAAACCGAGTTGCCTATTAATGTCAATACGAGGTATAACAATAGTTACACGAGAGCAGCTCAAACATTAGCCATTGCAAAAAAAATGTAGGAACACTGTTGTCACAATGGTAATGCAGTTTTCCCTAATATTTGTTGTTTGTAGTTATGCGCTCACTCACGCTCTCAACTGGTTGTTGCGTTTGTGGAGCTGTGTCGCAAACAGGGAATTTGCAAACATGGCTGAAAAGTGTTAGTCTTCTTTTTCCTCAACTTTAAAAAAGAGAAAGAGAAAATATTTATCAGCCGTGTCAGGTGGACAGATTGGCAAATACCAAATTTCAAAAAATAAATAAAATTTTAAATTATTCTCACTCTACTACTTTAAATATCTGAATACATGACGATCCCAGTCTGAAACAAGTTTCTGGTGGTTATGATACCCTACAAATAAGTCATAAAATATGTTCTGCTTTGTTAGTTTAGTTATTTACCACTCTTACACTTACATATGTAAATATAATTAACAATAAGCTTGTGTCCAAAGCCATTTCTTCAAAAGACAAACTTTGAAAATCCTTTGGAAGACTAAGCTTTCAGACTTGATTAACTGAATCCACCTTTATGATACACAGTCTCTTTCAGGAGACACACATGACTCGCCGTGTCCTGTGGTAAAGTGGGACCGTGTGAGTAATGAGTGTTGTGATTAACGATGGCACCCCTCACAATCATCACCTCCTTTTCACCCACCTTCCAATCAGCATCTGTCTCGTTGCCTAACGGCCTCAGGGAAATTCAGGTGAACTCAGCATTTTTATCACAGGCTGCCTTGCTGCCAGTGTTTAAATAGAGGGGCAAAGATTGGGAGTGTCATTTCTGAAATAAATGGAACATTATTAGCAGAGATCTAGATGTCCATGAAATGCAGTGATAGTAGGTCAGCTGCACTCACCTTTATGAGGTTTTTTCCTACAAGACAAATATATCTAACCGATTTTGAAAATGTGACCCGTTACATTAAAATTCCTTTCAATTGACCATTTAGGGGACGAACCATCAAGATAATGGAAAATGCAAGTCAAGCACTGCTAGACCCAATCCTCATTCAATGTAAACTTTAACTATTAAAGATGAACAACACCGTTTTGATAACTGTGTTTAAAAGCGCTCGGTCACACACTGTGCACCACAATTCATGAAATTCAAACTGTAATAAAAATAATATTACCATAGAAACTTGATTTAAAACCAAACACTGAGCTGAAATGCAATGCTGAAATTGTAAAAACATCATTATGTTCCTATCAGAGAGAAATGTGGCAGAAATCTGTTCTGCCACAGATCCGAACGAATACCGTATATTTGCTAGTAGTGACCTGTCTCTTGTTGATGCCCGTTTCTAATAAACGCCGGCTTTGAAAACATGTCACGACAAATAGACGCCGGTCTCCAACAACAGCCAGTCTCTTTTAAATGCCGGGCCAGCCAAATAATTTTTTGAATAAATGCCGGGGCTACTATTGGAAGATATACGGTAACTCACATAAGGAGAGTAATGGAAATTGTTTAAAAAGGCTAGAATTATGGTGGAGTCCTGCCTGTATAAAACCATGTAATCATCAAAAACCTGACCCTGAAGTACTGATTAGGTGTATGTTTTATTTCCTGTGTTGCAGCCCATTTGTGACTTCACTGCCTACCATCAACAAAACTGGGTTCTGTCTTTAAGTTTGGAGTAGAGTTTCCATGGCTTCATTTAGACATACAGACTGTAGTGTACAGATCAGAATTTAATGGTGGGAATCAAATACTTCTGAGAGGTCAATAAAGACAGCACAGTACTGTTCATACACAGGGATAAAACACTGTCATCACTGACCGAGAGTGCGTTTGTCATTTTGCTCTCAACATGACGAGCAAAAATACCGTTCTTGCCACTGTTGGTAGCATGTGATGATACCTGCAGGCTATTCAGGGTGCAAAGGTCATCCAGGATAGCACATCTAAGCATGACATAGTAAGGTGTTCCATGTCTCCCAGCACAGTCTCAGGCTCAAGAGTAGACAGGAGTTACAAGGGGATGGGCAAGGAGGAGGAGGAGGAACACTGCGAGATCCCTACAATGATCTTCAGCAGGCTAGTTCTGTGCATGACTCTGACCAAACTATCAGAAACATGCAAATGAGGGCGGCGTGAGGGCCTGACATCTTTTAGACCTAAACTCACAACTGACAAACATCCTGGAGGTTGTTTGTCAGTTTCCAGAGAACACCAGAACTGACAGGTCCAGAGCCCAGTTCTCTTCATAGAACCTCTTCATGGAGATGTTCACACTAAACACATGTGACAATCATGAAATCTGGGAAACATTGAGATGCCTGCAGCATCACCCAGTGTGACTGATATGAAAGGTTATCAAGGTTATATGGAAGGTTATGCGGGTCTTGGGAAACATCCTTAAAACGTTAACTCAGTATGCTAGCCAACAGCATCTCGACTGAGGTTAGGTATCATGATGTTATGCTGGTGCAGTGGACGCCAAGATCCTCCTGGTGCAGGAAAATGTGTGTAGGCAGTTTCTGGTGATGAAGGCACAGAGATGAATCCAACTGAGAATTAGGTACAGGTGCATTTGACACCACCAGACAACACAACCTGCCCAGGATCTCACTTGATCCAGGTCTCGGAGAAGATTCTCCAGGACACCAACCATCTCATCGGGCCCACGCCTCGACTTCGTCAGGAATGCAAACAGGCAATGTTGGGGCTTCATTCATTCAGCCACATTCTGACTAAGCTGGATCAGCCTGTGTTTTCAATCATTAATTTTTGGTTTGATTTTTGAATCCAAGCCTTAAAAGATTTATGACATTGCATGGTTTTCATTGACTGTTATTACATTACAGTGATTACACAATAAAACTTATATAACTTTAAACGTTTTTTTCAGTGGGATCTGATCTGAGATAATGGGTGATTATGTGGGTACTTAGAGCTCAAATTCCTTAAGTAGATCCTGTCAGACAAACTGAAGCAGAATACGAGCTCTCAAAAAGCAACATGCCACAATCTAAAACAGCTAAGAAACAAAGTCATCAACATCTGTCAGTCTGGAAAGGGTTAACAAAGCCATCTCTAAGGCTTTGGGACCACATTGAGACCCATTATCCACAAATGAAGAAAATCTGCAACAGTGGTGAACCTTTACTGTACTAGCCAGCCTGCCAAAATGACTCCAAACCCGTTAACAACTCAATCAAGAGGTCACAAAAGAACCCAGAACAATGTCTAAAGAACTGCAGGCCTCACTTGCCTCAGTTAATATCAGTATTCATGATTAAACAATAAGAAACATCACACTACCACTGTCCTGGTAGTGTGATTTTTTTGGGGGGGCTGCTTTGTGTCTTCAGGACCTGGACGACTTTTTGATGGAACCATGAATTCTACTTACCACGAGAAAATCCTGAAGAATGCCCAGCTATCAGTTGATGGCCTGAAGCTCAAGTGCATTGAAGTTTTACAGCAGGAAAATTATTTGATATACATCAGCAAGTCCACCTCTGAATGGATTTAAAAAAAAAGAAAAAAGGGTGGCCTTTGGGTTGCCTAGTCAAAGTCTGGACTAAAATCTGATTGTGATCCTTGCACATGCACTTAAACAAGCCGTTCCTGTTCAAAAACTCTGCAATGTGGCTGACATTAAAACACTTCGGAAAAGTGTTTTAATTTTACATCCAGTGATGCAAAAGACTCATTACCAGTTATTGCAAACTGTCAATGAAGTTCTTGCAGCCAAGGATAGCACAACCAGTTTAGATTTAGGGGGCAATCACTTAATGCCACACAGAGTCAGGTAGTTTTTGGACAGTTTTTTCCTCTAATAAATGACGTCATTACTTAAAAATTGCATTCTGTATTCCCTGCAATTATCTTTTTCTAATATTAAGATCTGTTTAATGATCTGAAACGTGGAACTGTGGCAAATATGCAAAACACTTAGAAATCAGTAGCAAAGCATAGAAAAGAGCAAACAGTTTTTCACAGCAGTTTAGATAAAGGAGATGAGAATCTACATTATTGGGCTTTGGACTTACGACTTTACAAAACAAATTGGTAAATAAAGGGTCGAGGCATTGAGGGCTCCCTCTGCAGAACCAATATGGTAATTATATACAGTAAAATGAACACTTATTCCTGTTAAATAAAAAGACCATAAGGAGGAAATGGTAATTAAAAGCTTCAGCTATGGACAGTCTTTGAGGACCATCAAACCCACAACCAGATCTCTCCTTGGTCTGAGGTGGAAGGTGGGACTTTGATTAATTCTTAAAAGTTGATACAGTCTTGTAGAATTAAGTGGAAGTAACGCTGGATGACCGTCACTAGATGATAATTTGATTTAGCTTTCCTAATCAGGCTGGTGCAGACATTTCTTTGTCGCCTAGAGAAATCTTCAGGGAGAGACCTTGGATCTTTCTTGTGCTTTATCTCTGCTGTTGATTGCAATGAAGACTTGTGAATAGAGCCAAGTATTATATCTGCACCTAATTCTATTTTTAATGGGGGCTTATAAGATATTAAAAACATTAAAAGTTTTAAAAATTTAAAGTTTTCAAATTCCATGGTTGGATCAGTAAAAGAAAATATAATAAGTGATAAATTGTAGAAAACATATATCATTTCTTGGGTTGCTAATTTGTGAATAAGATTTGGGGAGTCTCATAGCTCTGCTACAGCAACAGAAGCTGGGCCATGTAGGGCTTTACATGTTATTAATAACATTTTAGAATGAATACTGAATTTTACCAGCTGTCAGTGAAGGGCAGCAAGTATAAGGATATAAGCTCCAGCTAGTTTTTGTTAGCAGCCTAGCTGCTAGTTTCTAAACCAGGCTTACGGGCTAAGGAGGACGGCGAGATGCACGTATAAAGTCACTTAAAAGCGTACAACACACTAAAAATGCACTTTTTGGGCACAAAATCACAATCTTCACTCAATAGATTTGTCTGAGTTCTGGCAGTAAGTTTGGAGTAGAGTTTCCATGGCTTCATTTAAACATATAGACTGTAGTTTACCGAGCAAGATTTAATGGTGGGAATCAAATGCTTCTGGGAGGTCAGTAAAGACAGCACAGTACTGTTCATATACAGGGATGAAACATTGTCATCACTGACCGAGAGTGCAGATGTTCTCTTTCTTCCAAAAAAATTAAATCCCACTTGGGTCTCCCCTTTGACATTTATCTATACCATAAATAAGCATCTGCAACGGAGTAGGACTTCTGGGGAGCGTCTCAAACATAGGAGCTGCTCTGGGAAGAAAACATCCTCTTTCTTTGCTTTTTGTGTACATTAAGTTAACTGCGTTATATAAAGCATATAAATGCCTCTACAAATAAACTAAAAAAGTAATTTTAGTTTGCAATTTAAGTGTCAAAGTGACAAAGATCAGAGAATACGTGAAGTCATTAATGATCAGCTAAAAAGACTGGAGCTCTTTCTTTCTCCTCCCTCATGCTGTCATGAGACAGAGACCAATGTCGAACTTTATCGAACAGTATTATTTCAGAGTAAATTCATCTGCTATCAGCTGGAACGGTGAGCGAGACACCTTTTCCAAAGACTGATTACTGCTGTAGCTAAACTGTGAAGGATTAATGTGGATTTCCACATCTTTTTGAAGGGAGATGCTTTTACAGCTTTACAATATCTAATTACAAACCACCTCCAGCAATGACAGAAAGCAGGTTGCAAATGTTTGTAAATGCTGCTTTTATCAATGATATATATTGCCCAAAATGAGAGTTATATGGAAACCTACATAAGATTTATATCAGGAATTGATTCATAGCATAGCACCAACTCCATGAAACCTCTTGGATATTGATCTGGTCAGCTAGGCAGCAGAAGGGGTTGTTAATCCATTTCAGCCGCTTTGGTATTAATGAAATTAAGAACAGGTAGGGGCAACAATTAGACAACCCCCAAAAAAGGAATGGGTTTACAGGTGAAGGCCACTGACAGTTTTCCCTCATCTGACTATTTTTCCCCCTCACTAGGCTTTGGATTTGGCTAGGGTCAGTGTCACTACTTATAGCATGAGTGTGCTTACAGCCATGCCCTACAGAGGTTGCACAGTAGGTTCAGCTCTTCCAGGACAGCACATCAATGTGCCAGAAGGTTTGCTGTATATCCCATCAAGAGCATAAAGAAGATTCTAAGAAACAGCCGGTTACTTTAGGAGAGCTGGACAGGATCATAGAGGTCTTTAACCAATCACCAGGACTGGCATCTGCTCCTTTGTGTAACTAGGAACAATGAGCACTGCCAGGAGCTGACAAAATTACTTCATGAGGGTGGTCTGAGGGCTAATGTCCTCTAGGGTGTCTTTTGTTCACTCTCCAGCACTGTGGAGCCTGATTGGCGTTTGTCATCGAATACCAGAATTGGCAGGTTCAGCACTGCTGCTTTTCATACATGAGAGGAGGTTGACACTCAAAACGTGACACACGTGAAAAGGTCTGCAGAAGCCGTGGTGAACATTATGCTGGCTGTAACATTCTTTAGTACGAGCCTGTTGGTGGTTGGTCAGTGATGGTGTGGGGAGGGATATCTATGGAGGGATGATCATGACACTGCCCGGCCTCATGTGGTGAGAGTCTGCAGGCAGCTCCTGGAGGACGGCGGAAGAGATACCAAACTCACCTCACCAAAAATAAATAAAAATATAACACCTGTGGGACATTATGTTTCAGTCCTTCCAGCACCTGAGACTGTCCAGGAGCTCAGTGATGGCCTGGTCCAGAGCTGGGAGGAGAACCCGCAGGACACCATCTGAGCATCTCTCAAGGTTGTCAGTCCATTCAAACTCCTCAGGACCATTTTGTATTGCTGCACTGAAATTTAGCCAAAATGGACTAGCCTGCTGCAGCATTTTATTTTCAAGGTGTCTTTAAATTCATCTCTCGGTAGGTTGAGCATTTTCATTTGCATCAAATGGCATCTGTTTATTCCTAACATATTACCTTCATATCAGTATATATATTATTAATGTTTCCCCTGATGTGATTTCAAGGTGTTTCTTTTACATTTTTTGAGCAGTGTATTTCAACAAATTATTTTCTGATAGTGAGTGCTACTATAGGCTGATTTAGTCTGTGCCTTGGAAGTAAAAATAAAAGACATTTTTGAAACAAAGACTCTCTCCAAGAAAAGAAAATGCATATTCGAGCTGTTCACAACAGCAAAAATATGAGAAGCTTCCATGGAAAGGAAAGTGTAGTTTGAAAAGCAGCCGTGCTGCATGATTCGACAACAGAGAGTACATTTGAAATCTAACATCAAAATGTCACAGGTTATTACTTTTATAAAAAGTGTTCTCAAGAGCTAAGCCTGCTGGCCTAAGTTACATCAGTAGATCAGTGCATTTGCAGCCTCCCTCCTTCGCCTTACTATTTTCAATTGGATGATAATTTCAACGTATCACCCTTTCAGCGTGAGTCCTTTAATTCAGTCCTCTGATGCGTTTCTGGCGTCTCTTTCTCTGACAGTTCCAGACACTGACTATGGTACAAGGTGCTGTCTTCAAAGACAGCCACAGCATTAATGTGGACACTGACACTGTCATTAGATACGACACCCACACCATTTAACACAATAAAGCACTGTAAGTCAAGGCCCATTACTCCTGAGTGATGACATCACTCCCATTTGATCCTGTGTTATGATTTTGTGGTTTTGAGCCGGACTCAAAATGAGAGATAAGCCTGTCTGAGGATAAATCACGGAGGGTCAACCTGTTTTGAATGCTACCTCCGTTTCCCGTGGCATCATTTAACTCTCTGGTCTCAGCTGAAACACTACACACCGAGTGCCATGTGGACAGTTGAGCTAATAAGCCGACTTTCTCTGCACCGTGCGTAAAGGTACAGGTTAATTAATACACTGTACATAATTGTAACAACACGCAAGCAGCATGCACACCAAGTCTCTGACCACACACAGAGTTTGTCTTAATTTTTCTCTTTAAATTCACTTTAATCATCTTCAAGATGTGAAGCTGAAAAGAGAGAAAATGACCATACTTATTTTCGCGTTGGCAAAGTAAAGGAAAGTTTCCATGTGTCCGCATTCGTATTCATCCACATGCTCGCGGCCATCTTCAGATTTTGTTATTGCTGTTTTTATCGACTCTATTTTCCATTCAGGACTGATTGTGTTGACCTACTTGGTGCTACCAAGGACGATGAATATTTATAACACACAGATATTTCAATTAAATGGATCTGTAACAATGGGCATCTTTTTGCTTTCATTTTTTTTTTGGTAAATTTGATTAAAATTTGATTTGTTGTTATAATTGCTTTTGACACAGGATACTCAAACTGTTGGCCGCATGCATTTCCTCAGATTAGATTTTGTTCAGCTGGCTAAACACTCAAGAAACTGCTAGAAAATATTGGTATTTTCTTTTTAATAGAAACTATAATACACCTACATTAGCTTAGCTAGAACAGTGGCTGTCTATCCAAAGTGTAAAAGAGCCTCTCATCTAACTTTTACAAAAGGACAAACGTGTCTTTTGAAATAGTGAACCAATGCCCTTCACAACATACTGAATACTAATCATCCCTGTTTGTGACATTCAGGGTCACCTTGACAGAAAGATAGATATGAAATGTGAGAGTAGAGGTCAAATGTGACATGACATTTGAATGCAAACTATAATGTGATTTTTAGACTCCCCATGTAACAGCATCATTTCCTAAGGTTTGCCAATACAAATAAAGGCAGCAGAATTTTGAGCACAGCTTTAAAGACAAGACATTTTATTAAAGTTTGACCTTGAAAAGAGGTCAGTCCAAAGTAATGTGATATTAGTAATCCACATATATATCATTCCCTGCATGCCCATATGTTGTCAATACAAACAATGGCAGTAAAAACAGTTTTAAATAGCTCTATATAGTATTATTAACATTTTTAACACTAATAACCTTCAGACCAATCTTTTGAGCTTGAAGCAGAGGTCGTAGGTCAAATGTAACATACTATTTTAAAACCGTATACATTATATATGTTTCCAATACACACTACATGTGTAAGAGTCATAGCTTTGAAGCTAGAATTAACAAGGCTTTTTGTCAGTTTTCAACCAATAAATCGATAAGTTGACCCTTGAAGACCTCGTGGATGTAAGGCACAGGGTGGCTGTGGAAAACACCACAACAGAAAATGGCTCCCAGTAGCTCGCGTGCCTTCCCAAAAGTGACATTTGTTCAAATAACAGGTCAATGAATTTCTGGCACATTTGTATGTTAAACGTAAAAAAGAGTGGTGAATTAGTTTTCGCTGCCATGTAGAAAATCGCATATTTCAGCAATTCAGTATTCTTTTTGGTCTTTGCAGATCAACACATTTTTCATATGAGCAGTGCCATTTTTTTGTGGGTTGCATTTGACCTTGATGCTTGACACTAATTCATGTCATCTTGAAATGCCAAATCATAACAAAAGGGTATTGCTCAATGATTTAGCACAAATGGTATTCAAGTCATTGCTTGGGGACAGAAAAACTTTGGAATCAAATAAGAATGCCTGGGACGATCAATATCGTCGTCAATAATGTTCCACTCAATCATTTCCTTTAGGGAGGTAATATGCATCTGTTCCATACATCACAAAACAACTGCATGAGTACCCAAGTAAGTTGCCCAGAGGGAAAGTATTCCCTTCTGGGCAAGTATGTTGCCCAGAGGGAATACTTTCCCTCTGGGCAACATACTTGGACCAAGTTGCCTCTGACAAGATAATGACTTGTCCATACATGGCAGAGTTCAAATGTATGTGTCACCATAAGAGTTAGCTAAGCGACACAATTAAACTGTTGCTAAATGTAGCAGTTGTGCCAAAGATAATCAAGGTTTTACGGTTTAATTAGCAAAGGCGGCAGAATGTCGGCAAACCTTCACAATCCTCCATGGAGCACAGACAGAAAAAACAAAATCTTTCTGCAAAGGAAGTTCATCAGCATGTTAACACAGCGTTATTAATGTGACTCCATTACATAGCATCAAATGTGTTTAATAAAAATGGCATCCCATAGTGTCACTATAATAACTGCTTTTTATAGCAGAAAACATGTCTTATCTCCTTATTTCAGGGCCTCAATTATTGCTCAGCTAATTAAAACATTGAAGCCGTGTCGCTTAAATGACCTCATGAGGAGAGTTGGCACTGGAGCTGAGATAAACATGCAGCATTGTATGCGTTTACTTTCCCTGTCATTTGAAGTCACGTGCAAATGCACGCAAACACACAAAGAAAAATACTGAGGTCTGTATTCATCGCTCATTAATATTCATTAGTCCATAGAGTCTGTAGTAAAGAGGTTCAACGGTGTGAAGAGAGCTTGGGAATGAGACGGGAAAGAAAGAAGGCTGGGCATGAACTATGAGAGGCTAGGAGGAGGAACACAATGAATGAGCTTCGAGGTAGGGGAGAAGGTCAGACTATTTTTTTTAAGCAGAAATAAGAATTAGAAGAGAGGAAATCCAAGCGAGGAAACTCAAAGCTAGGAGGGAAAAGGAGGTGTAGAGACCTTGAGACCTCCATCCTATTACTGCAGAATCTTAAATAAGGCAAGCCGAATGCCTGGAACAACAGCACTTCTCATACAGCAGTACATGAACACTCATCAGCAATCAATATGTACATAATTTGAGCCGGATAGTTCAAAGATGACTCTACTATATTCCACTGCAGGGCTAGCACTCAAAATTATTATCTTACTGATCACCGGTTTAGTTCACTGATTGCTTTTTCTATAAAATGGAAGGAAACAGGCTAAATGTACACAGCAATGACAGCAAACAAAAAAGAGGGAAGCTCCTGTATTTGAAAAGGTAAAAGCACCATTTTTGCTTTTTAAACACCAACAATTATTGAAAAATTTCAGTCAGCTACTGTTCTGTCTATTGTTTCAGCACCACTCCACTGAAAGACAAATGCAAAAGTAACCATCAGTAGAGAAGTTTCAATCAAAACACTTGACATTATTACAGAAACCATCCATTTTCTTTAACGACTATGCAACTTACTGTGACAGGGGGCTGGAGCTTGTCCCAGCTGTCATTAAGCAATTCAGAGTCGTTTTTACAACCATTAGCTGAACCAATATGTGTGTTTCTGCACTGTGTGAGAAAAGCAGGGCACCTGGAGGCACCAAGCCACAATCCCACACAGAAAGGCCTCGGCTGAGTCAAGACAGGAACCTTCTTTCTCTGAGGCGAGAGCGCTAATCTATGCCTTATTACTACAGAAGCCTTTCTTAAATATTCATGGTTAGCTTATAAATATCTTACAATACACAAGCAGAGATACACAGACCTGAACATTTTTTGTCAGACTGAAAAAAAGTTCAATTACAATCTGATCTTTTTCTTACTGGACTCCACTGTAAAGGTGGCTGTGTAGGTAGAGCAGGTCATCTACTAATCGGAGGGTTGGAAGTTCAATCTCCGGCAAGAGGCTGAACTCTTGAGTTGCTCCTGATGCAGTCATCACAGTATGAATGTGTGTAAATGTTAGAAAGAAAACATTTACACACATTCACAGCACTTGGACAAGAAGAGCTTGTATGGGTGAACGAGGCATGTTGTATAAAAGTGCTTTGAGTGCTCAAGTAAAGTAGAAAAGCACAATATAAGAACCAGTAATGACCACTAACTGTGCTGGGTAACTCTGCAGTTTCTTGAGGGTTGGGGTTCTGTTTTTTTTTTGTTTTTTTTAAATAGCCCAACAGCTCAGCACCAGTTTGGATCATTTTTAATGATCAAGTTAAAGATACACTCGTGCTGCCAAAATAGGCCACAAAGTTTAATGATTTCTTAAAATAACACCATACAAGTTTGAACCATTTAATGCAAATTTAATTTCCCGTAGTACGTTAAAGTAGATGTCAATGTTTAGATCCAGTAACTTATTTAAAAAATATGTTGTGTTATTTTGTCCTTACTCTTATTTTTATATCAGCACAGACTGGTCAGGACCCATTTTTGATGTTATGTATGCTTGTTCTTTTTTTATTTAGTTTTTTCTAATGAGCATTAAACATACCTGTCTGGCATGCCCAGTTGCACACAGACATACGTCTTGATGAAGGTTAAAATGTTGAAATCTCTAAAAATTAAGTACTAAGCTGTAAACCTCTATCATTATTTACACCTATAGATTGTAATATTATAGTAAACAGGCAACAGTCAACTGCTGTACTGCATTTTTCATCTTTAGTGCTGTATTATGAGTGTACTCACCCTCGTTGAGGTCCTGCAGCAGGTTTTCCTGGCTGGAGAAGTCGAGCTTGACTTTGATGTTGACGGTCAGTGTCACAGTCTGGCCCGGCTTTAGAGGCAGGTGAGACAATGCCTCATCCAACTCCCAGCTCAGAAATTCCCCAAACACTTTTTCTGCAAACACACAAAAGAAACATAAAGGATCGGTGAAACAAAGAAATATTGGAAAACAAATGCCAAGGAATTTCCCACTGGGATACAAGGTGGCGAGACTTGGATGCAAAAGTATTGAGTCAACGGAAATGGAGATGTATGGCGCATGGAGCCATTCTAATGCAGCTTGCGCAAATGTGTGCTTACCAGAACACTTGTTGGTGTGTGTGTGTGTGTTGTACAGGACGATGGAAAGAAACAGTATTTGAGGGGCATCTCATATACCTGCCTCAGGCTGCACCATACAAGGCGTTACTATCACATTTCTTCTGCAGTAAGCTTTCAAGAGCAACAAAGTAGCTGATGGATACTTTACCCACCAGTCTCTCGATGCCCGTCACTATACCTGATGCTCTAATTTATGCCACAAACCTCTGCTACCTGCGAAAAATGGCTCAGCTGCATCCACTTCAGACAGAAGCGCCAAATGAATGAGACATCACCTGAATAAAAGCATGTGTTCGTTCTGTGCAGGTGAGCCTCTCCTGCTCTGAGGGATTGGAGGAACAGCAAGCAGGCTGGATTTAACCCGCACTCAGAGAATAAGGTGAAATGCAAGCTCGCTGCAAGAACAACGGTTTACAGTTCCCTGCTTGATTCATAACCAAAGCATGTAAAAATCCTCTAAGAGGATGTGAACAGAGGCAGCATTAAATAAAGATTTTGTGAATACCGCTCCGCTTTAAATATTCATAAACGCAGAGCTTTTTGCAGTGAATTAAAGGAGAGGGGGGAAAAAGTGAGGCAAGGAGATGAGGTAAATGAAATGGGAAGGGGAGGGGGGGCTATTTATTTAAATATGCAACACCAGGCCTCACATTTCTACAGGTAAACAGCTGTGATTGTGGATGATGTCATCACACTCTTTGATTACACAGTCACAGGAATAGCAGCAGAAATGAGGCCTGTCTGAGCTGTAATAGTGCGAGAGTACAGGTCACCAGTGTAACGCAGAGCTCATTTAAAAAGGCATGTAATCAATAACAACACTGTGAAGGTTTTATCGTTCAGCTGTGTTGGGTTAAAGACGCACTATACGTTAGAAATTTAAAGAGATTTATGAATAAACATCAAGCGAACGCTTAATTTGCATAATTCTTTTGAAAAACCAATCATAGTCCAAATAAGGATAGAAAAATCTCTCGCTTAATAAAATCAGTAGCTACACACATTTCTCATTATCAAGTCTGTCTGTACATTCAAGAGCTGCGTTTCTCTGAGCCACTGTTCTGGGTGATTCTGCTATGGAGCCATCCTTTGTTGATGACTGGATCTTTTTTTTTTTTCATGAACCATCACCAATACACTTAAAAAACCTCACAGGACATAATGCAGTCCTATGTAATCATGTCTGATCATCTGCTGAAAGTTGAATGAGTTCACCTATCTCTACAAGATGGTATTCAGTGTAAATGTTTAAGAGCTAAAGCAACAATTGATAGGAATTATAGCAGTTGCAGTGACTAACTTTGATTGCAAGGTGATGGGAGGCAACCTGTCTCCAAACAATTGCGGCCCGACTCAGACTGCCTACAATCCCTCTCAGACTGCCCAGAGGTGGTCATGTAATTGCTGTCCAATGTACACAACATATTGCAGACAGTCTGAGTCAGTCAACGCCGATGAGCTTGTGTCTCTTTACAACTCAACCGGTTGAAAAATGGAAAACTCTAATCGTATTCAAATACGAAAGTGAGTGGAGGAATTTCACATCTATGAGGTTCTAACTGAACACTCCTGTGTCAACTTTCTCCAATTCTTCACAGTTAATCACCAGAGGTGTGGACTCGAGTCACATGACTTGGACTCGAGTCATTAATTTTATGACTTTAGACTTGACTTGAAAAAATGTCATAAGACTTGGACTTTTACACTATTGACTTGGGACTTGAATTGACTTGAACCTGTTTACTTGAAAAAACTTGATATTTTACCATTGTTATTATCATAGCTAGACTGGCCC
>VURO01029429.1:14409-29590 GCA_015108175.1 Pelvicachromis taeniatus | reverse complement strand
TAAATGCTAAACTCATGTAAGCTGCTTAGCAGTAACATATATCATTAGATTCATCGATGCATCCAAACATTCATCACTAGATTCATCGATTCGGAAAATAATGGTTTTGCCAGCCCTACAGCGAACTCGCTGTCACGTTCAAGAAACCAGTTTTAAATGGTCTTTGTGGTGTGCAGAGATGGTGCACTGAGGTCATAAAGGGACGAACGCGGTCGGTAGGCGGTGATGTTAAAATGATGCTCAGTTGTTACTAAAGGGCCCAACGCATGCCAAAGAAATGTCCCCCAGACAATCACACCAGCATTAGCCTGAAGTGTTGAGGCGGGACGTTTCCTCCAAATTCAGAACCAACATCTGAACATTGCAGCAGAAATGGAGACTCATCTGAGCCTGCGTCAATCGTAGCCTCAGTTTCCTGTTCTTAGCTGACAGATGTGACACCCGGTGTGGTCTTCTGCTCTGAGGTTTGATGGCCTGTGCTTTCAGAGATGCTCTTCTGCATACCTCAGGAGTAATGAGTGTTAATCATGGTGTAGACCTGCCTTCTGTAGCTGTGTGGTCCTCACAGTTTCTATGGTACAAACATAAAAATCTTGAAACACGTTTTTATCTGATCCATTTGGCCCCGTTGGCATGTGAACCCATCTTCAGGTTACACAATAACCACATGCTTGGTGCTGAGGAATAAGGGCCTTTATGTTTGTCTTACCAGTATTAATGTAGGCTAAGAGCAAACGTCCACACGCGTTATAACTAACTGGCCCTCGATATTTCAATCTCACATTTTGACTAGTGCTGGACAAAACGATTATTTTCCTAATCGATAAATCTAGTGATGAATGTTTGGATGCATCGATGAATCTAATGATATATGTTACTGCTAAGCAGCTTAAATGAGTTTTGCATTTACGGAGGTTGGGTGTTTATCTCTGAGTGTGCGTCTACGTGGGGGGTGTCTGGATGAATTAAAGGGTAAAAACCAGCGTTAGTAACAAAGTTGAAAACTTACGGTCGTTTTATGATCGGCCATTTCCACCTTACAAAGCCGGCAAAGACTGAAGCACTTCCTGTTCAGTTCAAATATCCCCATACTGTAGAACTGCGTGTTCGGGGGGCGTGGTTTAAGTCGACATGTTACCGCTACTCGCTGCCGCCATGCGTTTTTTTTTTTTTTTTTAAAGTGAAGACACATCGACGTAAACGATTACGTCGACGTAAAAAGTTTGCGTCGATGCGTCGTCACTTTCAAAAAAACACATGGCGGCAGCGAGTAGCGGTAACATGTCCCAGCCCTAATTTTGACCCAATAGCTTAAATTCAGATCCAGAAGTTGTTTTTTTTTTTTTTTAATGAGTTCAGCGAACTGGTCTGTGAACACCTTTGAGTTTGAGATGATAACCTCTGTGGTTATTTCAGGTGTAAAGGTTGAGCATTTACCTCCCTTTAGGGTTGCATTCCTTCGTGAACTTTTTCCTGTGGCGTCCTACAAATATGAAACAGTTTTTGCCGAGTACATTTTATTCCTATGGTGATAACAGAAAACTATGTGAAGTGAAAAATGCCTTCGTTATGAAATCGGAGTGCGGTCCAGCGAATGCCGCTGAAAACCGCCACATGTCTGGCGTGCTTGTGATGGATGGCCGGGCATCACAGCAGCTGTTTGGCCAGATGTTTGTCTCCTGCTGCCCGCTGTTTGGATCCCAAGCTTTGACTCTTCCACCGAAACAGCTCTGATCCAGCAGCTGGCAGCGCAGAGAGAGCTGGACCTGACAAAAAGCAACTTTAAACTTAAAACACACAAAAATCACTGCTGTTGGGACCACACGGCAACGGCGAGAGCTGGCAGCGCGGTGCCACAAACGAACACAAGTTTCACAGAGTGAGTCGGTAAAGTGTACTTTACATACTTTAGTTGGTACAGGGAGTCTGGATTAAACGACCTCCAGTGACTGTGCGAGGACGTCCGTGTGCAGTGTGTTTGTGGAGGATGATGTGAGGTTATCGTACACAAGCTTTGGTGACCACGGGTGATGGCGGGAATGTAGATCGGTAAATCACCAGCGTTGTTTTTATGCTTGCCTCCATGTTCACCACCACAGGTACAGCGTCGCCATCGCTGCAGACATCACCCCAGTATGTCTGTCTCACCCAATGACCGTAGAAAACATGGACGACGCGACAGCACGTCCTCCCGTGGTGCAAAACTGGAGCCAGAATATCCGCTTGTAGGAGCTACCATATTGCACTTTTAGAGCTTGAGTCTGCGCAGTAGTGAGTTGAGGTGGAGCGACTGCGTCACACTCCCGCCCACTGGACGTGACCGCGAACACGCCCCCCCCCACACACACACACTTTTTACATAGCCCGGCTGCTCCAGTTTATCTGCTGATGGGTTTAACGCAACTGGCGACTCGTTCAATTACGGTGAATAAAACCACGTCACTGTTATGACAAAGACACAGCTTATCAGCTCATAGTTCTACAACATCTAAAATTACTCGGTTAGTTCGTTTGCTAGATAAGCCGCTAGCATGCGCACTGTGTAGGGACTTGTTGCTAGCTAGTTAGCGATGCTACACACCTGTTACTGTAATGATTCAGCTCTCCTTAGATTGTGTTATCCAGACAGACATGAGATCAGCCACACACTCCACAGAGGCCCAGCCTTACTGCTAATATCAGAAATGTAATGTTTACCTTTGAGTCGTTAACATCAGACTGAGGATGATACAAAACTGAAGATTTAAACACTTTTAGGTCCATCGCACTCACAGAGCACTCTACAGCCTGCCAACATGGAAACTTTGGTGCTTTGTAAATTGAATCAAAGATAAGATGATGGAGCAGGTTTGAGTCCTGGTTCAGTCTGCTGCTGCATCGTGGTCACCAACATACGGAGGGGTTATAACCAGTGTTTGAGCTGCTGCTGGGTAACTGGACAACAAATATTAATGCTTCAAATTATTTCAAAGGATGTAAGCTGTATGGAGTACTGCACATGTAACTGTCCACAAAAGCATCAAGATTCATCCAGGCTGAATATTTGAAACAAACGAGTGCAAAAGAAGGCATCAATGGAAACATGAAACATACATTTTAACTTAATCTGCCACACGGCCGTAGTTGGTTTCAGTGCATCAATATTGGGCTATTTTAATCTGTAGTTACTGATTAATGAGGGGTTACTGTCCTTACAGATGTGGCAGGAGACAGAAAACATGCTGCTGTTTTCATATATTTAATAATCAGCTCTGCACAGGAGCTGAAACCACATTTAGCCAAGAAAGTGCGTCGGGTCTGTGTGTCGGGTAGTCCGGTTTACTGAAGAGCACCTCAGGCTGTCAGGTTAAAACAGTCGGTGTGGTTTTGTAACGTAAACGCTGGAGCTCCTCTCAGCGTCGCCGCTCTGTCTGCCATTCCCGAACAGAGATACGCAACTTTCTCTGAGGCTGCAGCTGCCAGTCGAAGCTGTTACGGTGACGTTTCACCTCAATTTAAAAGCATTGTGGTCGTAATTGGAATCAAACTTAGGAGAAAGGAGAGCCACTGAACATAAATCAGCGTGACGAGAACTACTGATAATGAAAGCGTCTGATCCCATCATGGAGGAGGCGGGGTTTATGAGCTATACTGCAGCCTGACACCAGGGGGCGATAGAGACGATTTGGCTTCATTTTTGGGGAGCTGTTGCATCGTCCATATGTTATACAGTATTTGGTCTCACCATCTACACCCTAATCAATACCCTCTGTCTTGTACATCCACTCTCTCATGACGTGTCCAAACCATCTCTGCCTGAGTCGTCCTCCAATCCTGTCCGTCCTGCTCACTCCAGCTCCGCCACCTCCAGCTCCAAGTCGTCTCCAAACCATCACAGCAGGTCTCACTAGCATCCTGTAAATCTTCCTTCCACTCTTGTTGCTATGCCTCTGTCACAAACCATCCCTGACACTCGTCTCCACCCGCTCCACCCTGGCTGGACCCTCTTCTTCACCTCTCTTGCACACCGTCTTTTGCTTTGGATGTTCGACTGCAGGTATCTAATGTCGTCCACCTTCATCACCTCTTCTCCGTGCATCTTCAGAGTGTGTTGCTGCATATTATGGAGACGGTGTGCAGCTTATAAAATGTGGATTTTTCCACATCTTACTTTTTTCCTTAAACAAGTGTCTTATCAAGTTTCACAAACCTGAACGCATGTAGTAGCGCTTTTATTTCCAGAGAAGTCTCCAAAGACTCGTTGCCACAGAAGTCATTAGCATGTGCTGATGAACGCCTTCACTTGGGACAGCTTTCTCTCTGCGCACCTCATTGGCCAGGGAACATAAAAGCACCATATTGGCCCTGACTGTCCACTTTTTGTCCCTGCTGGAAACATTTTAAGCCAATTATGTTCTTCAAAGACATAATCTGCACGACTCACTGGCATCAACCACAAGGATTCAACAGTAGTGGGGGGGGGAAACAAGACTGGATGATAAAACATCAAATATGCAGCGTTATCTGCGTGCACGCCCAGGGGTTTGTACCGCCAGCGCTGTTCAGACGAGACCCAGCAGGACGGATCCGACCCCCAAGACCACCGTAAAGCTTTGGTTTGCTTCCAACAAAGCCCGGAATACTTGTCTGTTTCACAGCTATGATGAAGGTGCGTGGTTATGGGCTCGCTGCCTTCACTGTTAGGCTTCTCATTCGCTCCTCAGGTCTTTGAGAGTTTAGAGGAACTAAATTTTACCCAAAATAATACTGGAGGAACTTTACAATCATTTTAAAAAAGCTGTTCTGCAGAGGTTCCTGTTGTAAAGATGCACTGTAAGGCCATGAGCATTGTTCACGATGAAGTATCCTGACCGGCTGGATGTGCAGCTTCCAATCAGAGTCGTTCACACGGTACGAAGAAACCACCTCAAGCTTCCCAGATGCTGTCAGAAACAGTGAGTCAGCCTGCAGGACGTTGGACAGCGTCCAGCCTAAAAGTCCTGGAAAGGCTGACAACCCAAAACACAAAAACCAGTACCACCGTCATCATCGTCATCCCGAGTCATAAAAATGAAATCCAAGAATATTTATTTGTGTTGCAATCAGGTAGAAAAGTGTTGTGCGTCCCTTTAAACACATCTCTGTGAGGCTGATGTAAATGTGTCTCCCTGACTGTTGTGAGGACTAAAGCAGAGTTTGGACTAGAACCAGCACGGCGACTCCTCAGGCTGTGATGAGGTCGAAGAGGTTATTTTGTGCATTGTTTTATTTTTTCTCGTGTGATATAAAAGAGCAATAAAACGTTCCAGCGGTCTGGCGATAAAATGGCAGCGGAGCAGAAGAATAGACTTTCAGCTCGTGACCGGAGGGCCGCTTCATGTACGAGAGAGACGCGCTTTTGTTTAGCGGTTCAGCTCGGCTTTTATTCACAGCTGCAGGGAGACTGGATTTATATGAAGCCAGAGAGCAAGAGAAAATCACACTGCATACATGCATGAACAGGACGTACTGTTTTAGGTTTGCTCAGACGTTTTGTACAACTGCTTTTAGACTCTTTGCGCGTTCTCATCCATTCTCAAGAGTTTCAAAGAACGAGACGCTCTGCAGGAATACTAATACCTGACAGGAAGTCAGCTCATTGGCTGAACTTCTGCTCAACTTCGTCCCAGAGCCCCATCGCATGTTTTAAAGAAGCGTCCTTCTACAGTTTCATTTGCTGTTGCTGCTGCTCAGTAGTTTTGTTGAATGCGCCATCAGTGAACAGAAATACATCCTTCCAGCCTTTTTTTGCCCTTCTTCCACATTTTCCATGCTCAGTGTTGGATTTGATGAAACTCGAAACAAACTCATGAACCGGGCAGATTTATTATAAATCCAGCAGCATGTGTATGTTCTGGTTTTTCACCATGAATCCAAAAATAAAACTGCACCGCTCTCTGAAAGGCGTTGCCGTTGGATCGCATGGCAGCAGAAACCGAAATAGAAGAAGCGGCAGAGAAACGAGAGGAGCAAAAACAAACTGAGAGATTGTCAGCGAGAGTCAGAAAAGTGAGCGTACGGGAGCGGCTGCACGCGCCGACCACAGAACAAAGGCTGTACAGGAAGCTCGCCCCCACTGTCAGTGTAGCCGGGCAGACCGGGGGTGCACGGCTACGTCTTAACCATCAAATTCCAAATGAGCTCTGAAAAACTTTCCTTTACACATTTTTGTGTGTTTGATGTATTGGGAACAAACTAAAAACAAGTTTCTGGGAGCTGCAAATCTTTGCATTTGTTTTATTTACAGTTTGTACGCCTGTGTTGGAATCTGGGTTTTACTATTGATTGTAGGTCCATTGATTGGTCCAATCCGATGTGATGGAACGGATAAACAGACCTGTATCTTTCATGGATGGAAGAGACTCAAAATAAATGCTCACACGTCTTTACATCTGCGTCTCGGGCGCTCTGCTCATGACACACGTGATAAGTTTTGAGCTTTGACTTCAGCCACTCGATGTGTGGACGTACAGAGAAACTGTTGCCGTTGGAAACAAACTTTTCAGCTCATTAAATATTAATTTAACTTAAATCTTGTAGGAGTGACGTCTCCGGCTTTTGTCTCTCGCCGCTAAATGATGAGTTGTTTCTGACACTGAAAGCCTTCGCTTTGTAGAGGCGGTGTAATGAACCAACACCTTCCCCCGTCAGCCTTAACAAGTGTGTCTGCAGACCCTTGGGGCGGCGGAGGGAGAGACGGCGTGCGTCGTTTGATGGTGGAGCTCCTCTCCCTCGAGTGTTCGCCCTTCCGATTAACAGTTTTCTCTCATCTGTCTTTTGCCGAGCTAATTAAGTAGATAATTAGCAGAAGTGATACACGGACACGGTCGATGTAAAAGCATCGTCTGCGTCCGCTGAGCGGTCCTTTTGAAGATTCACACCACAAACCGTGGCTTCTGTTTACGGAGTCGTAGACGATTCAGCTCCTTCGAGATGTAAACTCTGCACGGCGAGGCCTGAACCTCGCAGCGCGTATCAGTTCCCAGTCAAACAATACAAGATTAGCATAAAGCCATCTTAAAAACAGAAGAATTTAAATGAGCGGGGCATTAAAAATGCATGGCCGCGAGACTGGCAGAAGAAATCGACTCGCAGAGCTGTTTGAACACATCAAACCGCCTGAAAGCTCTAAACGCAGGGAAATAAAAGCACGGAGAAGCAACGTTCGCTGTAAACTTTGTTCCAAACACCACGCTGTGTATACAGCTACCGCGCACACACTTCTCGGGTTTCAGCAGCAGCACAAAGGCTCGGATGGCCACGAACACAACTGTGATTTGCAGACTCGTTCGGACCGGATCAAAACAACTCAAGTGAGCATGTCGGTGAAGGTTCTCAGTCATCCAGGTCATCGTAGTCTAAGGAGCTCGGAAAGGAAAGCGTCTGGACTTCTTTAAGTTTCCTTGAAGACGTCTTACCTGTCTGAGAGGTGAAACGTCTTCAAGGAAACTTCGACGAGTCAAAGTGAGGCCAACGTGGACGTGCCTTCAACCGCAGTTCTTCCTAACAATCAGCAAAAGCATGTCCGAGTATATATAAAAGTCTAGTCGAAGGCTCCCTTTCCTTCCCTCATTAAACATCTATCTTTGCTGCGTGGACGTGTTTGGAGTCTGGGTGTCTTTCTGCTGCATTTTGCTGTCTTTGAAGGGAAATGGATATTGGGTATATTTGGTATCGGAAAGGTCAAGTTAATGATGACAAAATAGGAAAAGTCAACCAGATAGCGTCACTATAAAGTTGGAGACACTTGCTTTGGAGTCTTTTAGCGATCGAATGACTTCCCCCAGGTTTACCTACCAGCTCCCGGCCGCCTCGGTGATGAAGTACCTGCAGAGTTGTCTGACTGGGTGACACAAGCGCACTTTGAAATCAGTGCAGATGCCTTGCTGTTAAGCATCGGTGATTACAACCCTTACAATATTTTTCTGAAAACAGCGAGCGCTCCGAACACCCATATTATCGTTTTGTCTGATTCTGCACATTCGAACGTTTGGGGCTAATCACTGTCTTCTCTGTTCTCAGTGGTAAAAAGTTTCTTAAGGTACCAATTTCATTCATTTCTGGCTCTGACCAGAGTGTAATTTATTCCACTTTAAGTGTCTGTGCCCCCCTCTCTCGCTCCTCACCTGCTTCCCACCTCTTCCATTTCCCGTGAAATTGCCCTCGTGCTCGGCGGGGATAAAGGCCTGGGAGCTCGTAATGTCCTCCAGACGTTTGCTCACTTTTCCTTTCCTCCATCAGTCGGCCTTTATTACAGTCTCTCTTCCCTTTTGTCTGATCTGACATGTCGGGCTTTCATGAAGTACTTTTATCAGGAAGTCAAAAGAACCCGAAGACAAAAACGAGGCAGCCGGTCGTGTGGACCAACAGGCCTTCCTTTAATTGTCCTCACTGAACGAATCCTCTTTTTATTGGATGCTGTAGATTTAAAGATGACCCAAACCTGACTCCACACCAACTGCTGTCTGGATTTTCGAAAGAGGTGCACTGATTGTTCAGAGATGGAAAGGCTTGAACAGTCATTTTGTGGCTGGCTGTATTATTCATGGGTAGGACAGGCTTGCAGCACTGCTGTTTCAAACATTATTTTCTGCTTGTCTTTTCTGCTTGATGTAGCTGTGACGGCTATCATCACCGTAGGTGCACGGCTCACAGGTGTGAGCGTGGCGCCAAAACATTAGACCGTCCCGTTGGTCTTCACTCAGTCGCCAACAGGCAGGATTGTGTGCACATCTGTGGTACATCCCAGAATGCAGAGCGTATCCGATTACAGGTGTGCGTCTGATTCTTTCCTTTGACTTTAATAAATACCTGCAGCCTAACACTGTGCAGGAGACAATGACAGTGGTGTAACGTCATTGATAAGGCATCGCGTTGGTGATGGTCAGCTGCTATAATACATGGATTTTGAGTTTGACCAGGAGACCCGATGCAGTCCACTGCAGTTTCTGACCCTTATTTCAGCTTGTGCAGAGAATCGAAAGCATAAAACATAAAACTACTCATAAAGTTTTAGTCTTGTCTGTACTTTGTTCATTCCCTCTTCAGATCTGCTCATTTACCCTGGTCACTACAGAAATGAATTGGCTGTGGTGATAAATTGGTGTCAGTGAATCACCTGCAGAGTTTTTCCTCCCGTAAGCAGCTGCAAACCTCAGGCTAATTCGGTTTGCTTAGTAAATACTCCCTTAAGTTTACAGTCATTAACATTACCTCAAATGATGAATTTTTTCACAATTGGACAATCATTAAAACAGAAAGTCGGAAGCAGATTCCTGCTGTCAACATCATATTTCAGCGTTATAGGGCCCTGGTTTTAGAGATGAAAGTCCCTTTCATGTTTTCAGCAGAAAATTGAGGCGCTCTCAGAGCTGCGGTTGTATAAAAGATGACCTGCTGTGTTATAGAATACCAGGGTTCTTTGGTAAAATGTCACAGGTACATAAAATACTTTGACAGGCGAGTTAACGACTCCCATCGAGCATTTTGTGCTAACATGTGAAACGGCGTTTCGTCAACTCTAGCAAACACGGGAGGAAACATGGATTATCTGCCTTTTGCACAGGTTGTACTCTCTGAACAGAAGGAGTGAGTGGGAGTGGGAAGTGTTTACTGATCAGAGCCCAACAGAGGAGACTGGAGACAAAGATGTAGCGAGCAGCATCTGGTATACCAACTTGAACTCTATGCCATCCACTCAGCGGCCTCGTCACACGTTACAAACACGGATCGTCTTCAGACATTACGTGAGGCCGGGCAGCGGCGACAAGGAACCACCGTGCGACCTTACGTTGTCAGAGCAGCGATTCCAATCATGTGGCCAGAGAGAGACCCTTGGTAGCTTTCGTCAGTGACGCGAGGCGGTGTCAGTGACTGTCACACTGTGACTGTCTGCGAAACAAGACGCACAATCATTGGAAAGAGAGCAATTCTATGAAACCACTCCTATCATCACCGTTTGAGTTCAGTTCAATAACAGAATAAATTTTTCATTTATACCGACTTGTCTGCGTCTTCCTCCACAGGAAGTCGGCTCACACATGCGCAGCGTTCTGGATCACTGAAAACAGATTTACGCGTGGATTCAAAAACAGATTTTGTCTCACGACATCGAAAGTGTGTGCCATGTTGTTGTTTGTGGGCTTTTCACTGGCCAACACCTCTTTAGACTTGCAGTTGTATCACCTGTTGTTGCTTTTGACATGAGGATGGAGGCGTGTCTCAAAACAAACTCTGAAGTGGGCGTGGCCTTACACGTAAGACTGCATGATAACTCACTATCAGTCCAAAAATAAGGTGCCTCATGAAGGAAGCTTGGTTTTTTTTATGTTCCCCATCTGAGCAGCTGTCATTCAAATCAATCGGTTAACAAATCAATGGTGATTATCCAGTCGGCCATACTATACATGAGCAGTCTTTGAGAAGCGACTGTGCTGATAACTCAGCCAGGAGCTTCTAAAGTCACAGCAAGTAAAATCAACTGGACCAAGTCAGTCACCCCACAGACTCCTACGTTTAAATGTCCAACTACACAGCCAGTGTTGGGGAGTAATGGAATACATGTACTGCCATTACGTATTTAAAATACAAAATATGAGTAACTGTATTCTGTTACATTTACCGTTTAAATAAGTGATAATTAGAATATAGTTACTTTGTTGAAATAAATGGATTATATGGCAGCCTTTTCCTGTTTGTTAGCTATGCTATCCCCGCTCTGTAATTTTGGTAATTAAAGTTCTTTTTTTAAAAACAAACGTTAGCCTGCTGCAGCTACCTCGTTTTAGTTGTGGTAGCTACCTGGGTTATGTGCCACTTCAGTAGCTTCGATGTACTATTGCTGTGTGATTTATTACTATTAATGAAGGACGCTCGCCACCAAGCTAACATTGTTAGCTGGTGTTAGCTGAGGTTAGTTCATAGACCGCAGACTTGATGGATAGCATTAACAACCTGCTAGCTGTAATTAATCATGTGCAGTTCTGAAAGCAGACAGAAAGAAAACGTATTACTGATACAGAAATAGTTATCTATACGAGATCACTGCAAAAAGTGCAGCCTTAGCTAATGTCCACCCTACTGTTACTCATTTAAGTCTAGCTGGTATTGCTTTCAGAAGTGCACATGATTATTTGCAGCTAGCAGGTTGTTAATGCTATCCATCAAGTCTGCAGTCTATGAACTTACACCAGCTAGCAATGTTAGCTCAGTGGAGAGTAAGCCTTCAGTAATAGTAATATATCGCACAACATAGTTACATTCATGTAGTTGTAAAAAACATGACAATATATCAAGTAATCCAAAGTATTCAGAACATGTTACATTGAGTAACTTAACAGAACATGTTACAAACTACATTTACTCTGTAATATCTGTAGTAGAATACATTTTAAAAGTAGCCTTCCCAACAATGTACACAGCAGAAATAAACATGTTTACAGCCTGATAGAAACAGCCTTCGGGGCGTGGCCTCTTTGACAGGTGGAAGGCGACCCAGGTGGCTGTAGCTGCTAGCCGTCTGCTAACTTCACCTCAGCTAACTGGAATCCCTGAACTGGATCTCTGGACCGTGTTTGTGCTGTTGGAGCCTTTTTGGCAATTGTCTGACCGATCACATGACTTCCTGAGTGGTTAACTGAACTGACTTTGTTATTAATCTCTGTCTCTTTGTTATTAATCTCTGTCTCTCTTCCACAGCATGTCTCTATCCTGTCTTCCTTCTTTCACCCCAACCGGTGGCAGCAGATGGCCCCGCCCCTCCCTGAGCCTGGTTCTGCCGGAGGTTTCTTCCTGTTAAAAGGGAGTTTTTCCTTCCCACTGTAGCCAAAGTGCTTGCTCATAGGGGGTCATATGATTGTTGGGTTTTTCACTGTATGTATTATTGTAGGGCCTACCTTACAATGTAAAGCGCCTTGAGGCGACTGATGTTGTGATTTGGCGCTATATAAATAAAATTGAATTGAATTGAATTGAATTGAACTGACGGAGTGCCTGAAACCAACGCAGCAGCAGGAAAACACTAACCAGTGAACATGTAATGATGGCTATCCATGCGGCACTGCAAAAATCGGATTTGTGTGGACACGCCGACAATGAAATGCATGTTTATTTCCTCCTTGCTGCTTTCCTAAAAGGTTTGGACTCCAGAGAAGTTAGAAGAACAACTTGGTAGCTCAGGACATGAAACCAGCTGCCTCGTGGAGACCGCTGCTGGTTTGTGTTGAACGCAGATCAACAAAAGGAAAACTTAGAAAAGTAAAAGCAGTGTGAGTGCCGTCACTTAGCCGGCTCACTCCCCTCTGTGTAAGGAAAATAATAAAACGGGTATGGTGGCGAGCAGCGATTGGCCACTGCAGCAGTCTGCAACACTTCAATTCATTCTCTTATTTTTAGGCTCAAACTGCCGTGTGGTGCACTCAGACTGTGATTACACAGTCTTTCCCCTCTCTGCGGGAGACACACCATTCTTCTTCTACTGTTCATATTGCATTCCCGTTCTCCACGCCTGCAGGTTCACCTGTGCTTCTTGATGGATTTTGATTATAATCATTGCCCCACTTGAGATGTAGAACGCCTTGAGTGGTGCCGGTTTATTTATATAGCTGCACTCGTCGCCCGCCTGGCTGTGCAGAAGGCACAATATGCCCCCTGCAGGCAGCAGGAAACAGGAAGGCCGATGACCCCGTCAGCGCCTCGCATGCCCGCTTTCTGCAGACGGTGCAGCTCGCTCCTCTGCGCTGGGGGTGAGATCACATTTATCAGCGTCAATAATATTCGTGCGCTCGGAGCAACATTTTCTAAAAGTGCAAAATACAGCCACGTGTTTCTGTTTGCCTCGTTGGCTAAAGTAGGAGTGCGTCCTCTTCATCCCTGCTCTCCGGTCGTCCCCGGGACTCCTGCTGTGATTGACAGTGTTCTGATGTGTGGCTTCTGTTATTTTAGAGCGCTAATGAACACTTTAAGTCAAGAAAGCAGCGTCTGTATATTGAACATTCTGCAGTTAATGTTTTAATCAGGAATGCTCTTTGAAACGGCGTTGACTGAAAGCAGCGACGCCGCCGTTCTCCGGTCTCTGATTAGCACTGAAATCCATCAGCTGCGTGAAATCTGAAGACTCCAGCGCTTCTCGAGGAACATTTGAAGTTCCCCTCACAGACACGGGCGGCCCTGCGTGCTAGCGATAGCTCTCCGCTTCAATGCGGGACGCCGCTTCATCCTTTGAGTGAAAAAGCAGCGGCGTCTGCACGCTCACGAGCTTCAGCGTTGGTTTTACTTTTGGCTGTCAGTCATTAAGTAGAGGATTGAACATTTTCCACACCTAATCTCGGACACGCCGTGCCCTCCTCTACTGGCGGTTTCGCTTATTTGTGCTCGGAGAAGCTCTGGGCAGCCTGAGAGGGACAATCCATCAGCGTTAAAGCAGCCTCTGTGTTTTTATCATTGTGAAACACACAGCAGTGACCTCCTACGACTACGTCATTATCTCATTCATGGAGCAGCTTCCTCCAGCTGATGGATGAGTCTTGTTCTGCAGATCGTTGCCATAAAGATGAAATTCAGACTGATGACAGAAGCTATCAGACAGAAGGTATGTGCAATTTAAGACGACTCAGAATTACTGAAGGAAGCGCGGCTTGTCATAACAGCGCTGAGTCAGTCACTTCAGGCCGCGTTAAGATATAATTGTGAACCTTTGCCGCCAGCTGCCTTCTGACAGGAAACGCTCCCCGCAACGAAACGTCAGCGCACGCGTGAACCTCAGCAGCTGACGTTACCGGCAGCCTGTCCTTTGTCTCCGTGCTGAAAATGTTAATTAAAAAGCTTCACGCCCTTTCTTCATCATCGCTTTAACGATGACAGCCAGCTGCTCGATGTAAAGCGGCGTGCCGCTGCCCCCGGTGTTGATTTGTGTACCTGCGCTTGTAAAGCATATGGTGCGTGCTCACAAAATGTTCAAACCTCCACTGTAGGAGCTCGAGGTTCTGTGCATGCAGGCCAGGTGAGCTGATTGTACGTCCCTGTTGGGGCTGCACGTCCAAGCAGCCTTATCTTCACTTCTCAGAGCAGAAGCTGCTCTGCACCATGAAAGAGCTCTCCACCTGCTGCAGGTTCTTCTGAGCACAGCAATGACTGCTGTCACCTGCTGCCGTCCAAGAACCTGGTGGTGGGAGTCTTGGGACTGTGGGTCACCAGAAATGGTGACCTAGACCAGGAATAAAGAGAGAGCGCGACAATCAGACGACCCGCTATGCACAAGCACTTGGTGACAGTGGGAAAGAAAAACTCCCTTTTAACAGGAAGAAACCTCCGGCAGGCTCAGGGGAGGGGCGTGCATCTTTTAAAAACTCTAAATCGTTACCGTTATGCATTTCGAGTAATACGATCCAGTCAGTCACATGACGCCCTGACGCCCAGGAGGCGGGGCTTTTTTCTGACTCCGATCTGCTCCATGCTGTTTTTAACGTAGCGCTCCTCTGGTAGCTGTTAGCTGGTGGACGCCATATGGAACCGCTTTAATCGTTAAAACAGCACACAGGAAATGTCTCCATCCCTGCTGCTCTGTTATACCTGCAGAGGAGAAACTAAAGAGGCCTCCTGGGAGGCTCGGCAGTCATCTGCATTCATCAGGAGGGAGGGAGGAACGAAGAGGGACGATTATTAACGAGAAGAAGGGAGGATGGATATAATTAAGGAAGTAAGATGGAAAGGTCGGAAAAGAAAGTAGAGAGGAGAGAATATAAAATCAGAGAGGGCATGAGGGCAGCAACGAAGGTGAAAATGACCTTAAATTTGGTATCGTGTTAAAGAAGAAGAAGTGGCTTTAGTGATAATGATGGTTCATACTTTTGCCCCCCTCAGGAACAGACCCGTTTCGCTCTGCTTTGATGGAGAGCACACGGGGACGGAGCGCGAGGAGGAAGCACTTTCCTTAAGATCGCTTAAACTGCTTGATCAGATTGCAGCAGAGAGAAAACCCACTTCCCCCTCAAACGGCAGCTTCATTTAAATAATTTAAAATCCCCACTGTGTTCAAATATCTTTGCACATTTATATTAACTGCTGACTGGGGAGAAAGGTTCATTATCCAACCAAAATACCTCTTTTTTTTTTTTTTTTTTTTTTTTTTTAAGTTTGTTTTTTTTTTTTTTTTTGGTTCCTTTTC
>VURO01029427.1:0-22201 GCA_015108175.1 Pelvicachromis taeniatus | reverse complement strand
TGCTACACACACACACACACACACACACACACACACACACACACACACACACACACACACACACACACACACACACACACACACACCAGCTCTATCAAAGCAGAGGAACAGCTGGCTTGCTCGATATGGATGACTACTCGCCTGTCAACTACTAGTTTCACATTGCGCGCATACACACGCACACACACGCACACACACGCACATCATCATCGAGTCTGGTTTCTGTTTGGAGGTGAGCGAGTGAGAGATTTTGGTTTTGTCAGACACTTTAAAAAGGACAATTAGCCAGTGTGAACATTCACCGTGATAATATTTAGGGAAATATTACAGGGCACTGAAATGTAATCAAAAATTGCAAACACGCACTCAGGCTCATGACATCAGAAGCAAAATGACAGTATGTGTCGCTGTTAACTGTCTCACACAGATGCTCATGAATAATTTTATGTGTCAAGTTAGGAGGGGTCTATTTTATTATACACTCTCCAGGATAAGTAGTGCTACGGTATAGAGTCATTAAAGTGATAACTTATTTTACAGTTAGTATCAGTATTTGTCTAATACATGATTAAAGGCATGATGAATGAAAACGTGTTAAACGGCATTGCATCCATGTGATTTACTTCAACTTTTGCGTGTTGCTACAAAGTTCAGCATACACAGGATATGGTTTGCTTAGCTGGCTGACAGTAATTACACAAAGCTGCTTATTAAAGTTGGACCAAAAATTAAGGGCAAATTTCAAAGATTTAAGATGTAAATTTGTGAGGAGATTTTATGAGAAAAATTTACAAGATTAATATTGTAAATTTGCATGAAAAAAATTTGAAAAAATTGATTAAAATGGCAAAGATAAGAGAAAAATTATGGAAATTTATGCCTTAAAGTGGGAAATGTACGAGATTAAATTGTAAGCTAACAAAAACGAGCTTGGTATTCCAAACACATTTGTCATGAGTTATTTAGTTCAAAAAGAGGAATTTCTTTCCGCCTTAACCTTGAAAAGTGAATCAATATGACTCACTGACTAAAAGAAAAACACAATTTTCCATTTTTTGGCATTAATTTGTTCACGTCATTTATTTTCTCTACCTTCTGTGGCCCTAATATGCTGCTGTAGAGTCATCATGTTGCTGTGAATCACTGTTGTTCAATTAATCTTGTTGTCATTAAGACAACATAACGTTCGACTATAATTTTGACACCATTATTAGAAAACCACTGATATGTTTAAGGTTTTGCTGTAGTGAGTAAGACCGGCATGCAAGAGATTCAACCTGGTAGGGAGGCTAACCAAGTCTTATATAATGTTAATATGTAGCAATAGTTGGGTGTCCGAAGCATTCCTTTTAGGATTATTTCACTCTTTTTACATTTAACCAGCAGTTAAAGTCATTTAAACTTGCTAAACGCCCACACGGGGAGAACAGTCGCTTTACAATCCTACATTTCACATCGATCCTCTTCAGGGAGGAAATTAGGAATACTGTTTTTGTGTGTGTCGTTTTGATATCTTGACCAACTTGCACCAGAACAGGTTAGGTATGATGAGTAAGTTACCATGACGACGAACCCAAGTAAGGTAAGGACTGAACCAACTGTGCGAACATGGGTTAAACCTCAAGTAACCTAGCCCCAAACTCTGCTTCATGGCACGGATTTACAGACTATGTAAGGAATGAAATTTTCTATGTCTAAGTGAAGTGATGTCTGATATACTATGATAAGGAATCCTTTAAAGGGGCTGAAATCTTATTTTCTGTTATACCTGTTTGTTTTTTAAACAAAGTGAGATTGAACATTATTACCTGACTTATCAAAGAGATTTCAGTTGAAAATAAAAAATCTCTTATCATTTTATCTCATCTTAGATTTTGCAGTGGTTTAATATGGATATGGAAAACAAGTTACAATAAACCTTCTCTTACCTCCCCCGTGTGGTTGAGACTCAGCTTGGGCAGTTTATTCTTCGCATTTCCAGAGTTTCCTCCATAAGCCTGACTGTTGTTAAATCCCTCTGTGGCCACTAGAGGGGGTTTAAGTTGGGGAGAGTCACTAGGTGCCTGGTCTTGGCCATCCATTGGTCGAACATACGCTGTAGGCTTTTGTTGTACAGCTATTGGCTTCCCCGATAAGCTACCAGGTGGGAATGTGGGCGTGGTCAATCCAGATGTGGGTGTGGTTAGACCTGGAGTGGGTGTCGTCAGAACTGACGTGGAGGCCAGCGGGGAGGACGATGTACAGAGGTGGGAGCCTGTCTCGCTTTCAAATGGGGAGGATTTAAAATAGCCACCATTTTCTGCATTAGTGGAAGACTTAAAGTGGCTACCATCCATGGCAGTAGATCGAAAATTGCTACCATCTGTAAAAAAGACAAAAAAAAGAGGACAACGCTCAAAAGTCAGACCTAACCAAAGAAACACCTGTTATAACACAGTATTGCTTAACTCTCTGCTGGCAAAACTTAATGAAGGTTGAAATGCTGAAAACTCCCTCTCCCAGATGGATGTAACCAATCACAATCAAAGCAAATTATGTGTTCCTCGGTGGTTCTGAAATCAAATGCAAGATGTGGTTATCATAGAATGCAGATGTTAATTTTCATGAATTCCCCTAAAAGGTGACAGAGTCTGCTTGTTGCTGAAATTATTCATTCAAATTATTCATCTGTGCTCATGGCTCAAGCAAATAACAAAGAAACTGTTTAATGAGACTTTTTTGCCACATGGCACCGAGAATTAAGGACTTTCTGAAATACCTGTTCTCACTTTTAAAGGACAAATTGGAGATTAAGGTTATGCACTTTCTGAGAGGTAGATGAGTTGTGACCCTACTTTTATACTGAAGCCAAAGATGAAGCTAAACCTATGACTGTATTAGCTGAGGTTAGCAAAAAGGTTGTAGTGGAGGGCAACCAAGCTGACTTTGAACAAAGTTTTTTAAAAGTACAATTCTCAGGACTACTTTTACCAAATAATACAAACCCAGTGGCCTAAGTTAACAAACCATTAAAAAACAAAAACTCTACTGTTAGCTAGTGCATCTTATTAGCCTACTTATTAGCAATTTTTGCACCTAAAATCACAGCTTGGAAAATAAAATGTAAATAAGCTAAAAAAAGTAAATGTGTCCATTTACAAGTACTTGATGGCATCCGTCCCCCTAAACTGCCTTGGATGCAATGTGAAGCAGCCATGACTCTTTGTCGTTGCCCATTCAGCACAAGAGCATATTAGGGTGGGTGTTTTCCTCACTTTTTTTTTTGCCCAACTTACCTGTGAGTGGATGGGTTTTGGCTGGGTGGGATGAGTGCCGTCTAGAAGAAGAGGAAGATGATGAGGAAGAAGAAGGACTTGAATCTTCTTTTAGACCAAGTTCATCTTTGAGTGAGCAGAACAGCTCCTCATGTCTTTGCTGCTCATCCAACAAACACATTTTCCCTCTGCTGGTGGTAGCTCCTGCTGTGACCTGCCCCTGCCCATTCTGTCCTAACCCCACAACAAGGCCTGTCCCCTGGGTGCTCTGTCCATGGCCTCCCCTTGGCCAGTCCATGGAGCTCCGGGATTTTTTGGAGTTCTGATGTGGGATTGCTGTTGACGATGATGTGGCTGAAGCGGGTGGTTGCATTGAAGCTGTAGAGGAAGAGGGTGTATTCCCTGTCTTCTTGTCCCCGCCTGTCTCTGCTCCGCCTCCACCTCCTACTGCTCCACCTGTTCCTCCTCTCAGGGCTTCGTTAAAAAGCTGGGATGGCTCCATGGCGGGTCTCTCTGTCGCCGACGTGGTCGGAGCTTGCTGCAGGTTGCTGTTCGCTGTTGTTCCTTTGGGGATTCCCACCAAGTGGCTCTGGTTGGAATGGCTGGTTAACAGGTCCTTCATTTCTTCATAGGAGCCCAGCGTGTTCTGGACACGATTGGCCAATGCATCACCTTTATTAGTCTGAGAGGAGAGAAGGAAGACAAAAAAGACAAGGGGGACGGGAGATACAGAAGAGTATTAATTAAGCCTTCCATTCTTCCTTTTTCTACAGGTTTGATGAAAAGGCCTCTTTACTCATCTGGAGAAGAATAGTGAGACAGATAGGGTGACCACTGACCAGACATCAGGATGAGATGATTAATTAAATACATGCCACCCTTAAGAGGGTCCAGTCCAGGCTGGAGTAGTAAAATTAATGGGGCAGGAATCATTATTAGCCTGACCCCAGATTCTCAAGTAATAATGGCTTGGAGGACAGTGCACGTTTTACTGATATATGAAGGTAAAGCTCTTTAGCTTCTACCTGGTAACATGGAGATGGTCCTCAAAATAGCCCAGCAGTACCTTTGGTTTCAGTCATTGACAGATTCTTTAATGATCAAACTGCATGATTTGATCATCTGGCATTTTAAAAAGGACAAGGGTAATCAGCAGTAGTTTCTATTTTTGGAAGCGGATCCTTGCAAAACGTCAGGAAAGAGAAGCAGGGGAAAAGTGAAGGCTGGTAGATTTTTATCCTATCCATTGACATTTCCTTTTTCTGCCAGAGTTACAAATTGTGTAGCAAATATTAATCATGAGCCAAGTCTGAATTATGCAAGATCTCCAGCCTATAATTTACGTGTGACATTTCATCATGAACTGCAGACGAATGCTGAACAATGGAAACACTGAATGAGATCAATGTCAAATGTGGCCCTGTAATTTTATTGTACAGCAGTCTTGAGGTTTGCTCAACAGATTTTCTCAGGTAGTTGACAGCCTGCACTCGTCCAATCAGCCCTGTGCTTAAATTAAACGGTAGTGTCAAATAAATGTGAGGTTGAATCATGAGAGTGAAAAAACAACCTTTATGTAATTTTTCTAGCCAAGGTGAAACTGCTTTATTTAGAGAACTTAATGAATTCATGAATAATGAATATGTAAGGTGAAGGCCCTACATAAAACAAACAAATAGATATATATATATATATAGCAGTTGTGCAGATCTGTGTGCGGTCATATTTCCTTTATTCTCCTCAGAAATGTAAGACTCTTGGCTACATGCTGATGTGTCCATGTGTGTGGTTTTGTTTTTCCAATGCTAACAGCTTCAGTCAATAACCACATAATACTGTAATAACATGCAATGATCCATGGAGAGGCCTTATTGCTGAAGAGGGAATTGTAAGTGCTTGTGCGCATGCGTGCACAAGTGTGTGTGCCACTTCACAACATTACAAATTAGTATAACACCACCCCAGTATTTGCTCTAATAGAGGGCCGTGTAAGTACCATTTGATAATAATTGCTATATTGCGGTGCCCCCTTTTTCTAATCATCATTGGTTTGACACTAGTTTATGAAGCAGGCAGAGCCAACTTTCTCTTTTTTTTTATTCTGGCCAGTCACACAAACACTAGGAACACTGAAATGTTACTAAAAACTAAAATCACCACCAACAACAAGAACAGGAAAAGTAAAACCCAGTTTACCATGAGGTCCGTAATTATCTGGACAAGGACATTTTTTGTAAAATCAAACTGTCAGTATTTGATTGAAATGCAGGATTTGATTTAATGAGTTCAATAGTTTGACTTTTGCTCTGTACAAGTATTGCATGGACTGTTTAGGAATTATAGGTATTTTTTATACATTTTTGAGAGGCTCAAAAGCAATTGGACTTAAAAATCCTGTCCTTCATCAAAGTCTAAGAGTAGCCAAATCAAAACGTATGTTCTGGAAATGACATCAACATGAAAAGGCACTGAAGACCACAGAAGATGACTTTACCAAATATGTCCAAGAACACCCTCAAAGAGGCGGGATTATCACTGTCAAAGTCTACAATGTAGAAACACCTTCATAAATGGAAAGACGGGAAGTTTACAATAAGGTGCAAACCGTTGGTACCACACTCAAGACCGGGAAGACCAGATTAGACTTTTGTAAAAACACATATAAAACAATTTGGGGAAAAAAGTATTTGGAAAGATGAAACTAATGCTAACTTGTAGCATAATGATGGGACAGTAAAAGTACGAAGAAGGAAAGGAGCAGCATACCACATCATGTGTCAAACATAGTGGAGCTCACGTTATGCCATCGGCATGTATGGCTGCCAGAGCTATACCCTCTCCTCAGATTTAGCCTAATGCTACAAAGCTGATTGGACAGCTTGGCTCAAAAGTAAGTATATATGCTGTACTGTTTGTTGTATGCAAACAACACAGATATGCTTGCTGGCAGTTCACCAAAATACCAACAAAGTATAGCCTTCATGTGGATGGTGCTCTGTGGGTAGCTAGAATGCTCACTCGTTGAAAAGCTATTGACAGGAAAGGGAAAAGAAAAAACGTGACTTCCATCTTCCCAGATAACACAGGGCAGCTCTAAGCTGGCATATTTAAGCAGCAAGTCTTAGCTAAAGGACCAACAACAGGAGTAGCCCATTTACGGTGGTTCCCAATATTTTGACACAGTTTCCTGGTGTCACTCAATGAATAACCAGCAGCCGACCATCACAATCTCTTTACTGAACATCTGTGCATGGGTTACACTCACAGGTTTGCTATGGCTATGCTAATCAAGACGTTAATATAACTAATTCTTATGATTCTGCGTGTCACAAAAAAACGTCAATTCAAACCTATGTGAGTGAAAGGACCATTCATCTCTTCCTCACTTATCCTTGATTTTTAACAAAGCAGGAAAACCATGAAAATACCAAAATTAAACAGGGCAAAGAATCAAGCCTTATTTACAAAAGATTCACGCAAAAAAAAAGGACAGAATTGCATTCAAATAATCTTAACAGATGTAATTTCTGTGTGCGCACACTCACACACTCGCACGCAAACACTACACACCGTGAAGTTAGCTGTGAATAAATTAGCCCATCTCTTCTCCATCTCGGGCTCATGAATAAAAGATCTGGTGGCTGAAGAGGAACAGAAAACACATTTACAGAGAGGCAAAATGGAAAACAGAGGAGAAGGAGAGGATGAATACCTATGTGCGTATGAATCTGTGTGTGTGTGTGTGTGTGTTAGCGTGTGTATGAATAGATCATCCCAAATAGCTGCTAACGGCATAACACTCTTTAACAGGATTAGAAGAGGGATTAGCTAATAGCTGACAGAGAGAATGAATACTGGAGAGAGGGAGAGAGAAAAGACAGAGGCAGAGTGATGGACAAACAGGAGATACGCCGGTACAGAGAGGAAACAGAGGCTGGTGGTAGGTAAAAAAAAAAAAAATTAAAATGAAGGAGAGGGGAGCCTGGGATTACTAAAGTTCTACAAATTGTGTATGTGCCGATTATAAAGTGATGACGCTGATCTATAGGCTGCAGTTCGAGACATTCACAGAGATGAAGTGCAGCAAGGTTGCGCTGGCACTGGTTAAGCCATTTTTTAACTTTAGCAGCAGACAAAGTATGAAAACACAAGGAGGAAGAGGATGACTTAGAAAGAGCTGGAAAATGAACCAAGTACACGTGTTCTGACCAAAATCATTTTGCCTTCATTCATTGTTTGCCTATTAATAAGTGTACACCACCGCCCAGAGGCATCACACCAATAGTTTTCCCAAACCTCGTATATGCTCTCTGGGTTTCTTTGCTTACATAAGATCAGAAAAGCTTTTACTTATTGCCACCAAAACTCCATGGACACAATTTGACTTTGCAAAACTACCAGAAGTTTTTTTTATTAGCATCCATGTTTGTCCATCAGTGGAATAGCCTGAAAGTGGAAGATATGGGTTATAAAAATACATTGTAAAAATACTGCCTAAATTAATGGTCATAACCTCCATGTGGTAGATTTAACAACCGAATCATGATTATGAAATTCCCCAAATCCTGACACTGTGAAAGGAGGAATTTACAGACTTAAACATGTTGACACTAAATTTAACTAAGGGTTGTGTAGATATGCAGACTCTTGGTTACAGGACTGTATTATATTGCAGGAGTTCAGCCCTAAATGATGTACACTGGACTGTTTGTAATTGTATCTAAATCACTGTGTAAATCTCAGTATACTTATTTTGTGCTTTTTTGTTTAACTTGCAAACTTACTTAACCTTTGATCATATTTGTAGTAATATTTCTAGAAAACCAATGTTGATAAAAACTTAATTATTTAAAAATCTTCTTAGAAATGACCTAAAAATTGAATTGTAAGAGTTTTTCTGTGCTCGAGCATGACCACTAGTCAAAAAACAAAACAAATTCACTCATTGCGCATCACTTAGTCGCTGACGGTTGATCGCTAGCAGACATTACAGCCTCAAGTTGCTTAGGTAGCCTTCTAATATGTCAATCAGCAGTATCCTTTGCTCGCACTGGTCAACTCTTCAGCTCAAAAATGAGAAAAGTGGAGCTCAGAGCCCGCCCGCATTGTCACCTATTGTCACTTGCAGTTTCATTGACTTTCTGTGGTCTCTGATTGATGCTTGTCGCTTACTGTGTGAATGCCCGTTTAGGAGTGAAAGAACGTCTCATTCATATCTATGTCAGCTGCCGTGCAGTGAGTTGAATGTGCTGTGCTGCTCCTCAGCCACTCACTGAACAGAGTGCCAACAATGTCCCTGTTCTGGAGAGGGCCACAGGCAGAAGCTGCATATTTTGCTTAAAGCTACAGACACAAAAAGACAGAAAGAAAAGCTACAGACACCAAGACATCTTGGAAAAGAGTCAAATCCAGGGATATCTGTGCAGTATCTTGCACTGAAACTTCAAAGCCATATTCTCGAAACATGTGGGACCTTTAAAGTGGAGAACTATATATGGATGATGAAATTTATGGCCTTACTGTTCTGACTACTGCGCTTCTTCTACCAAATGCAAAACTAAAACATTTCATATTAAACAGACTTCCTCCACGACGCAAGGCCATAAATTAAAAATACCTGCAAAAATACAAGCAGGAAGTTTGCAGAGCAAGCAAGCGGCTTGATTAAATTAATCAAATCGCTGCACTTTTAACTGCTTACTGCAGACTTTAACGCAGTGTCTCAAATTTCAGCCTTCCCACAGACCAGCTCGCACTGATCCTTGCACTCTCCCCGCACACAAATCTTGACCTCACCTCAGCACCATTAATTAGCTGGAAACAATTAGTTGGAGTGTGGAGGCAGTTAGGATTGGATTCATTATCAGAACAACCTCTCATTTGCTTTGCGCTGCCCCCGAACCGCGAGCGGCGTCTTAGTGAGCAGACCTTGTGTCAGACGCAGCAGCGCTTAAACACGTTCTGTCAGGATTCAAAGCCAATCTGTCCCAAGGTCGATACACTTGGCAGCATAACCAAGTGTTGAAGTGCTTGGTGGTAGCAAATGAGAGTTAACAAACCAAAATCAATTTTATACACAGGGGCATTTGAGTGGCCGTGGACTTCATGCACGTCTGCGTCACTTTCTGCTAAAAAAAGAAACCAAAATAATGGTCTCTGAAGCGCCTCAGAAGAACAGAACGTTACGCACAAGGGCGTTAAACTTCATCCCACAGCAGAAGAGCGTGGTGATACTGGAAATGAATGGTACAAAACATCTTTGGATAACTGCTGATTAGCCGTATCAGTTCCTTTCAACTGATTGTTTCATATGACGCTAAATCACAGAGCAGTGCTGCAGCTGTGGAGGGGAGTACCCCGTCCTCACTGATTAAGATGTCGTAAATTCACTCCATGCCCAGATGAATTTCTGGTGTCAGGTACCTCCACTTCTCCTTCCGCGGAGATCAATCAAAAACTTAACAGCAAAGTATTAAAACTGTCTCCGGAGCAGCGATGAGGGAGCACTCGGCGTGAAGAATCACAGCTCAGCCACAGCGCAGAGATGAGCTCAGAGCCTCGTGTTAGTTTTGCTTTTTGAGTCTACAAATCTAAATGAATTGCCTTTTAATTTACAACCGAGAAAGTCGGAAGTGTTAATATTTTCTCACTTTCTTCGCACTTAGTTTACAATAAGTGACACACAGAGCTGGAGCTCACACGTGCAGGAGCCATGCTAACGTCTCATTTAGGAACACCTGTACAGAGAAACCTTATGTTTATTACAGAAATACAGAAATACACTTCCTGTGGAAAAGCGTTACTTGCATAAAAAATACCTCAAATTTCTGTCATTTAACATAAAAAACTGTGTTTAAACACTTAAATACAGATACTGTTTTCTGTGTTTGTCTGTTTGTGACTAGACTTCCCAGCAACCTATCACCCAAAAATAAGACAGAGACAAATTCAACAGTAAACCAAGCCATTGTGCTTTTGTGTGTGATTTTTAAATGGTTAAAATAACATCCCAAAAAGCACAAATGAGTAATTATCTACTTGTTAACCATCAGTTAACCTTACTTTATAGGGTTCTCCAAACAGGTTGAATCCAGTAGAGAACAAGTCCTCATCCTGTTGGACCTCCTGGTTCCTCCTCTCCCACTCTCTCCTCTTCAGAGCGCTGCGCTCTGACTCCAGATGACTGGAAAGGCACAAAGAGAAAAGCTAGTTAGCGTCCCCCCTCTGAGGCAACACATGGCCTGCCACAGTGGTTTTTAATGAGTATTGCTTACAAGTAGTATTTGGAGCTGCAAAGAGCATTGGCTGAAATTCTTTGTTTTGAACAGACTCGCGGGGAAGCTGGTAAAGGAAAATAGCAGGCTAAGTCATGTGATTATATTGTGTGAAAATGACTCAAGTTCCAGATAAACGAGGAGGAAATAAAAAAAAAAGGAGAAACCTAAACCCTGACATGAGTGTTTGTGAAAGAGTAAAAATGTAACATTTAGAATTTAAGTTTTTTTTTAAGATTAAAGTTTTCAAAACTCAAGTTTTCCAAGCTGACACGGGGAACTTCAAATCGGGAGCTTTGAAATTGATGCAGTTTATGGTTTCCCTAACTATGAACACATAGCTGTGGCGGATTAAATGTTTGTACTGGCAGTTTTAAAAATGAGGAGTGTGTTGTCTGCTTCTTTGAGCCGCTCACAGGGTTTAAATAGTTATTTTTACTTAACTTCTGAATTTATTCCAGTAGTCTTTGGCTTGCTTTGCAGAGGCTGTTTGCTCCACAAAATTCCCATAAAAAATACTTTGTCAAATCTAACAAACCTGACTCACCTGCACCGTGTGCTTCAAAAGGAAAACGTCTGATCAGTCAAGGTTATATATGCCAGAATTGTTGTGTGGCAGGCCTAGCACAGCAATTCGTTCTCTTCTTTAAAGTACATATTTACATATCTACATATTTACTGCAAAACTTTGAAATCTGAATGAACTACACTACAAAAGCCAGTAGTGTAGGATGGGGCTACACCTACATTATATTATCTATCTAAACAAGCAGGACAACATAGGAAAGTTATTAGACTAACATATTTCTTGAAAAATAGCCAATAGCAGTATTTTTTTTTATTTCTATTATGTTTTTTTTTAAAAACATGATGGCACTGGAGACGCAAAGAGCCAGTCAGAAGTGGCTCAGGGAAAATCAGACAAATCTATTAGAAAAATAAATCATATCGTATAAAAAAAAAAAAAGTGGTTTAAAATGTTGCTTCCTGCATCTATAACAGGGCATTAGGATTCACGGCTGCTCCGTGACAACTTGAAGCAAATGATTGACATGTTTTCTTCCACGGTAAAGCGGTGAGGGAAGATGATGCGCAGTTTGTTGCTTTGCTTATATGTTTTGCGTTCATCGTACTGCATGCTGGTGATAATTACGATGATACGTTGAGAAGGACAGTACTGTTTATCCAATTAAAAAAAAAAAGTTCTGCCACCCCATCCACCCACCCTTAGCCATACCCCTGTTGGACATGTTACTCTACATGAATGCTCACCGAGACATGACGTAACCCGAAAATGACGCGGTGGGTTTTCTTCCTAGATAAAAAAGACATAATTAGGTGCTGGAAGATGCATTTGCCGACTCTGGACAGAGCTAAATGTTCCCCCGACTGTCCAGCTGATGCTATGCTAATCCAATTATCTCCAGCCGCCTCCAGCTTAATACTTTCAAAGAAATCAAACAGTATTTCCAAAAACATTTAACTGCTCCTTTGTACAGCCTGTGTCATCTTTGTGAAAAGCTTTAGGGACGACTGAGTCAACAACAATAAATAATACAATTAAATGAATTTCTGAATGACGATCATTATATACAGGCATAAGGCGTAACACACACACACACAGACACTCACAAAATAATGAAGGCATGAGAAATAAATAGTCTGCTTCCTCCTCAGTATCAACCAGAGCTGAACCTTTTTTTTTTCCTTCAGATTTCTATTTCTAGTGCGTTTAATGCCGTGACGTAACATATGCTTTTAGCTGGCTAGTTTCATTCATGAGTGCATTCATTTTTAACACAGGTGGGCCCAGTGGGGATTGTGCTCCTAATCCAGGCAGTGTTTACGACACGCTATACCCACTGAAGCACTTGAAAGGACGGATACATTTATTTCCCGCTACAGCATCTTTGGATGGCTCCCAATCAAATCAGCTTTTAATCTTCAAACATCCCCACAGAGCACCGCTTGTAGTTCACGACGATTTTCTGTACGATTGCTAGATTCGTGTGATTTAAAGTATGAAAACATTTAAAAGGGAGACAGCTAACTGTAAACAGTGACAGAAATGGTTAGGATCAAAGGGGTTTGGCCCGCGGGGAACAAAGGGGGTGGTGGTGAACCTCAGGTTTTTGGGACATTTTCGTTGCGTAACCATGTATTTTTAGAAAAAAACAGGGAAAAAATCTTTTACTGCACAGTTACCAATTCACTCTGCCCTCCTGAACTTTCTTCAGTCACCAGCCCCCACTGAGGATTCTACAAGCTGGCAGCCAAACTCGAATCCCAGAGGCACAAAGTAATGTGTGAGAGTGCGTGTGAATACATGTTATGCATAAGCCCGTGGCCTGCTGACCCAGGAAAGGGCATCCTGTTTTACCACATCCACTGCAGAGAGATGAGACAGGCTGGCTAATTAGCGATCAACACAATTAAAAGAGACTTTCCTCTCGTTTTTTTCACTACTAGGCCTTGCCTTCAACATTTCATCTATCAGCTAGATGTGAGTGGGAGGGAGAAAGAGCAGAGAGGCAATGAGAGGAAAGAGAGAGGGAGAAAAAAAATCAGAGACCCATGGGAGAGAAAAAGACCCAGTTTCAGGGCAACAGACAGTTTCTTTAAAAGGAAAGAAAAATAAGAGAATGATGAAAGACAGAGTGGAGGGATGGGGAGAGGAAGGTAAGATAGGAAGAAGGGAGGAGCAAAAAAGGAAGCGAGAGCAGGGGGAATTTCAGATAAAATGATTGACAGGTTAGGTAGGTGTGTGTTTGTGTGTGTAAGTGGATTGGGGGATGGAGGGACAGAAATGTACGTAGATGTGATCATTGTGTGAGCCAGGACTGCTGGTTGACATGTACGTTGTCTGTCAGTGCAGAGAGATAACTGACAGAGCTGTCACTACCACAAACACACACGTGTGGAGCACGCACACAAAAGTACACAGCTCGGCGGCCCCACGTGACAGATCGCTGTCTCCGTCTGTCACACGCCAGACATTCACACGAAGGGAATCGGGTCAGACGAGGTAATTAACACATCCAGGATTTATTTCCCAGCGTGTGGCAGGGCTACAGAGCTACCTGTCACATACGGGTTAGCCTGCCACCGAGGCTTTTAATGGCTCACACCTTCCTTCCTCCTTACAGGCTGGTTGCACGAGAGGTCACAATCTCCCATCTTTTCTTGAAGTACAGCTCAAATACATTTTTCCCAAATTTGTTTTCTGTCATGTTGAGCAATTCTTATCAAGGTGATACATGTTCGACTGTTATTTCTCTAACAAATTTGTTTTTCATGAGTCATTTGTAGCTAGCCTGTGTCATCTCTAAAGTAGGCTTGTTGCCAAGGCAGCTGTGGATGTTTGGGGGAATTAGTTGTAAAAGCTATGAATCACTGTTTGCTAAATAGAAAATGTTCTTAAGTAAACTGCGAGACAATATTCACATCAACGGGGAAGACCTTTATTTTTTTCCTCGAGTAAGTCTGTGCATTGAAGTATTTAGTTATTTAGTAAGTTATTGTTATAGCTAGCAGGCTGAGAGGACCGTCGATCTGAGGTACAAAGTATAAAGAAGAAGACATTTGTCTCGAGGGCTTTCTGTCAGAAGGCCTTTGTAAGATATAGCTAATGTTGAAAAATTACCAATTTTAAACCTAACCAAGTAGCCAAACTAGTGGCTGCGCCCCCTTCAGGAGAGACCCGGAGCTGTAAACCCTAAAAAATTTAAGACATCAGACATATAGTTGGACTCACCTATTCATAATGCAGCCTTTCACACCAGCCACATAAATTTGCTGGACAAACTTTTGGCATTTTATTTATTTTATGACCCAAGCACGACATCCCAGTGCACTTCAGACCCAGCCACACCCCCAAGGACGAATCGCCAAACACAAGCTAAACAACGTATTGTATGCTGTGCCGTGCAGTGCAGCGAGGAGTGCTCACACCTCTACACTAGAGAAACCAAACAGTCACTCCATAAAGGCATGGCACAACATAGAAGAGTCACCTCCACAGGACAAGGCTCAGCTGCACATCATCATCTAAAGGATAAAAGTCACAGAGACGACTGATGATTTGAAGGCCTTCTACGTCCACTGTGAACAACCATCACTGAACAGACACAAACTGCACAACTGCAGTCGAGATCCCTTCCTCAACCCTCCATTCACAGCCTCCATTAGGTGACCTCAATAGGTTACATGACAGGCTGGGGCAAGTATATATATTACAGAAGAAGTTTTATTTTGCTTTTTCACAAAACACTCAGCGTATATTGGCCTTAAGCAAGACATGGATAAGTAAGATTAACAGAGAAAAGAAAAACTTCCAGAAGAATCTATAGCAACAATTACCAAAACAGATTTCAAAACATGAGGGATAAAAGTGGATTTACATACAATTTGCTCCTTAGGCTCCTATGTCAAGGCCTTATGGCTGACCCATTCACCCACCTATACGACTAATTAAAAATCTATACTAAAAACAAACGTTTCCAACTAATGGCATAATCAATGACGTTAGCAGCAAAAAGATGGAAGTGCATGTTTTCATAATCTTAGGGTAGAATTTCACTTTCCATGTGGAAACGCATTTTGTGCTCGCTAATTAGTAATGCTTAACTTTAATCGTCCAAATAAAATAAATCCAACTTTCACATAAGAACATTCATGTGGGTTCTTGAAAATCGGCTGTGGTGATGTTTCTATAAATATGCCCAAAAATGGTTTTATGCACTTTAGAAAAACACACACATTTATATTTCCTCTAATTTAGGTTGCTGAAAACTCTTAATAGATTATTTTCTAATTGTATTAGAAATAGTATTTCTAATAGTTTTTTTGTGCAGCTTGATGCTCGCTTTTCGACCGGATGACACGTGGACAGAACTCAGTTGCCAGTTCTGTGTTGTTGCTGTTGTCTGCACTTTAGATGAATAACAGTCAACTAGAAACCCTAACCCTTCAAAAAATGAAAGGAAGACAGAAAGAAAGAGTGGAAGAAAGAAAGATGGATGATGGACATACAGATTGATTGGATTGGTGGGGATTAATAGCGGTGGAGATATCAGCAGTGGGCATACTGTCGATGTTGATATTTTCTGTGAATGAAAATGTAGCAACGCCGGCTTTCTTCCCAGCCACTCCCGGTTCCCTTTCGTGTGTGTGCGCGCGTGTGTGTGTGTGTGTGTATGCGTGCACGTGTCCTGAAGTAATGCTGATAGTCAGAGTAAGCTCTGGGAATTTAATCTCAGCAGAGCTATGCTGTTCTCCCCTGATAACTGAACACACACACACACCAAACACAGACAAATGTCTCTAACTGAGGCTCATCACCCTCTCATTTACTTTTACTGCACAAAATATCAGTATCGCTCTCTCTCCCTCCCTCAGCAATTTGCCACAGTGCCCTTTAGCAAGGAACTGAACCTGTAGCTCAGCAGGCTGTAGGCGCAGGCAGCTGCCCGGTGGAAATGCGCATCCTCTCCTTGATAAACGAAGGTTAATCACAGGGTTTATCATAGACATAAGGGGCTATGCAGCTGTAAGCACTAATAGAATTTATTAGATAAAGAATGAAGCTGACAGATTTTGCTGTAACATTGAACTTTACTGAACGTTTGATTCCGTGCACATTTTCCCATTCAATCTTAAGCAAACACGTATGGCTTTATTTATTATCTTATATTACTTAATGTGGAACCCTTACTTTAAATGGCAATAAGAGCTGAGCACTATTTCCACCACACGGCACAGCAGCTGCAGCTGGTCGGTGGTTTGAGTTCAACAGGGGTTGAGGTTTCTGCGTTCTGTCATCAGTAGCAAGAAAAGCTCCAGTCTGCGAATGTCATCAAGAGACTTTCTGGGGCTGCTTCATTGAAAATCAACTGGAGCCCGACTTCGCGGACTCATGCTGCATTTGCGTCTTATGGGAATATCTGTCAGAGCAGTTCAAGGCAACCGTTTGGAAATATATTCCAACTCATTCGAAGCCATCAAGACATTTTGAGCAAAGCTCTCTGTACATTTCGGTCATGTGCAATCAGCCTTTCTCCAGTCAGTTTTGTGCAAATGCTTATACTTTAGATCATATCCTTCCTTCCTTTAATTAGGAAGACACACTATGTTTGCATTTGTGTCGTGTAGCTCAAAGGGCAGAACAGCTGCAGTACTGGACAGCGAACACGCAAAGCAGTCTCTGTCCCACATACACTTAGGGTTGTTGCTACAGATGTTGCCTTTGACCTCGGAGGGTTAACGCTCGTCTATAGGCTGCTTTTACTCTTGACACGCATTATTTCTCCAGTGATTTGTTCAAGCTCACGCAGCCTGCTTAAACCGACTCCACCTGGTATTTGTGGTATTGCTGATTTAATTCTCTGAGGTCCAACTTATCCTCAGTGATGAGCCTAACGCTAACCCTAGCCTATCAATATATATATAACTGTTGTTCTTTTAAAAACAAAGTTGTCTCAAGTCTTGGGGATAAGGAGACAAAAATAAAATAAAAAAATATTAATAATATTACATAACTATTGCATTGAAATGTAAACATTCTTCCAAAAAAGTACTTTTTGCTTAATTGTCTCCAGAACATAAGGTTAGGGTTCCAGGACCAACCTTGGGGACATCACGGCGATGACATCAGAGGGTGAACGCTGGTCTATAGGCTGTTTCTACAATGGACAGTCTCTATTATATCTACAAAGATTTATTCAAGCTGATGCAGTTTGGTTAAACTTGCTCCACATGGTACTTTATGATTGTTGATTTAACCCTCTGAGGTCTAACTTATCAATGACGACCCTAACTCTAACCTCGTTCTATCAATATATATAGCTGCCGCTCTTTTAAAAAGCTTCGTGGGCATCAGGGAACAAGGAAGCGAACCATTTGAAGTGATATACATAAAAATGTAAAGATTTGTTCCACAAAAGTACATTTTTGCTTGTCTCCTAACCATAGGATCAGGGCTAAGGTTGGGGACATCGATCCCAATCACATAGACGTCACAGAAATAATTTAGATGTACGTTTTTAAGCCGAAGTTTCTCCCTCAGCAGCATCGTCAAAGCAACTTGATAGTTTACTCCAACCAATCAACCTGCAAAAGCGATTCGCTGTAAATGGCAAATTCCTCGACAACCAGCGACTCTCATTGCTTCACCCACCAAACAGTGGAAGCTGTAAGACATCTTCAGCTTCAGCCGTGTGAATTCTTTAACAGACGTGAGCGCTGGATTTTGTTTTGTTCCAGTGAGTGTAAAATCCCCCTGTCACCGTACACAATGGAGCTTTGTTTGTGTTCACAAAAGTGTCGAGCACGATGGCAAAACCGGTGAGAGATTGTGTTTTCGTTTTACTTCAAAGTTTTAACCCACGCTTTTATCACTGACACCTCTGCGAGTAATGAAGTCATTATGACAATTTGCTTTAAAATAAATCATCGTATTAATCTATCGCTTCTAGAAATTAAATGCGGCCGATAATTATACCTTTAGCTCGAGTGGCGGTGTAAAATGCCCGTCATATTTTTATTCTTCCTATTTTATTTAACCTGCATTTAACCAGGCAGCTCAATTAGGAATAAACCCTTCAATGCGTTTGTGGCGTGTGTGTGGGAGACAGCGAGGGAATGAGGGGGTAGAACGAGTGTTTCGGAATGACAGGGAGAAGTGAGGGGGATAATGAGAGGAGGAGGAAGAGGAGGAGAGGGGGAAGGAGAGAGGAATAGCTGTCAGGCAGCAGACAAAAGCTTTGTTTGAAGTGTCAGTTCAACGACGCATTTTTTTTTTGTGCGTGTGCATGTGTGTGTGTGTTTTCAGGTTTGGATGCTCATTCACACGGCATTAGACATCAGAGGAAAATCAGCAGGCATTCCTGGATAAATAGAGGAGAAGAAGAACATCCAGGATGCCATCAATGCACAAATGTACAGCTTTTAGGTTTCAGTATGTGGACAGACAGGAAGCAGGAGGATATCAGAAATCACTTTTTTTTTTAAATGTTTCTGTGTGTGTTTGATATGAGAGCAGGTGTTATAATGAGACACAGGCTTAAAATGCATTGTTACCTTCTGGGTTTGTTTTCATGCACATCACACGAACCCGTGTATGTGACACTGATGGATAGATAATAGACTAAGAGCAAGGACAGAGCAGGAACATCAGACGACCCTGATGCTTTGTTCTTTCATGCACACAGGCACACAAATGTATAGAAATCACACATTAACTCAAAGAGTTCTCCTATTTACATATGTACACATTTTCACAGCGTTTCTTCCCTTTCTTTTGTTGTGTGCATAGAAAAAAAAAGTGCAATCAAATCGCACGTTCTACTCTACTGCGTTTGTTTCGGAAATACAAGGAAGCCATCTGAGGCCAAATAGGAAAAGTGTGTTAATATCAGTCTGACTACAATTCCCACAGACTTTGTGTAAATGAATAAGAAAAAAAAGTTCTGGTGGAAAAAACTAGCGCCCACTAGCTACCGTGGTAGCTAGCACTGTTGGTGCACAGCAACAAAGTTCCTGGTTTGAAAGCTGCCTGGGCCTTTTTTTGTGTTGCACTTGTGCATTTTACCTGTGTTTGTTTTGGTTTTCTCTGGGAACTTAAACTTCCTCACACGTGTTACAAAGACGTCCACGTCACATTAACTGGTGATTCCAAATTTGCTATGCATACGAGCTAGCTAAATTGTTTGATACACTTTCACCACTGGTTGTGTGGTGTGGCTGTCCCTGCTTGGCTGTTAACATAGTCGTAAAATATTACATTACAAATATGAAGTTGTACTTTCTTATAAGAGGATGGCATGTTCACAACACTTAACGTGCACGTGACTGTTCTTTCACTTTTCAAAACAGCATGTTTTGGATTTTATAGCAAAAACTAAAAGTCTCTACAGCATTTCCAGTCATTTCTGGTCAAGCTGTGTGGGTCTGTGCGGGGAGGTGTGTGTGTGCGTGTGTGTGCGTGTGTGGGTATGTGCGAGGAGGCGTGTGTGTGCATGGAGGCAAAATGGGGAAAAGACAGCGACGAGAGCTGATGACAACTCGTTAGTCTACTTTAAGTGCATTAATAGCTTCTCATCGTGCGCACTGGGGGTGGTGTCACCCCTGCCAACCACCTGCAGTCAATCCAGGGGAAACACTGGCTTTACTAAAAAAATTGTGCTTCACCGTCCTTTTAGCTGTGCGAACAGAAAAGACTCTACATCTGCAGGTGGGACTGATTACTTCATTATTTGCTTATTTTACGATCTGTCGTTGTGACTTTACATAGTCTTACGTTCTTAAATTCTTCTCTACAAGCAAACAGCAGCTGAGCTGTCGGGCACAGAAATTAAAATTCCTATTGGGAAATCACTGGGAACAAAAGCTGCTGTGCTTTGAATGAATGTCGGATTTTACATTTTGTGCAAAGGTTTAAAAACAGTTTTCTCTGGAGAATCACAATATATTTTTAAAGGGTACGTTTCAAATGGAATAACAGAGTTTTTAATTAGGATGTTTCGCATTTACTGTCACTTAAACACAAATAATAGTGGCCTGTCACTGCAGGGCCGATGTATTTGGGATCAGTGTGTTTTCTAACCAGCAGTGAACTTGTTTAAAATAAATGAGCATTTCCCCAACGTGGAAAATACCTGAACCTAAAAAGGTGCGTGCTAAATGGTGTCTCCATCACTGTAGGTACTCTAACATAATGGCTTTCTGGAGCCCAGTGAAACAAAAGATTAAAGAGAGAGAGAGGGGAAGGGAGAGAGGCTGAGAGCGAGCTGTTGAAGTGCGTGTGATACAATGAAAACAGGCCACTCAGGCACATTTCCGAGTGCAAACACTTTTGAGTAGAATCATTGTCAGAGCAAACACAGACTCTAGTGACTCTACAGGCCATTCTCACGCCATCTCATTTCACCTCTCTCCGACCGACACATCCCAGGATTCATTGTAAATGTCCGAAAGGGGCCTCTCACTGCTCCCGGTACAATAATCAGATTCATGATAACGCGGCCTTTTACAATGTAAAACAATTTGAATTATCTGGATCTATTTGTACGAGAGATATTTTCACAGTTTTCCAGTGTTAAAAACACGGAAAGTGATGATTTTTGAAAAGGTTCGATTCTCTCTGGAGTCTTTTCATCCTATTCCAACTGCACATCAGTGATGATGACCTATTCTTCTTTCAGAATACAAGAGGAGCATTGTCAAAGACGTGTGATAATTCACAGCTCGGCTGTGAAGATTCTTACTGTTTGCATTAATAATGGAGCACGTACTCCTTATTAATCGGGTGCTGCTGAATAATGGCCAGAGTATATGCTGGTAAGGATTTTCACAGGTTTTGTAAAAATGCAGCTAGGTATACTGGAGAGAGGCGTCTTTAAACAGGACTGATTAACCAGACTTTACCTGTGGATTATTGTGATGCTGATTTATACAACCGGCCAGTTGTGTCAACGGTGTACACAGATGATTGGCAAAGTTAGCAAATTAGCGAACAAAACTTTAAATGAAAGCAGGGTTTATTTTTTTTAGCTATTGCAGCTTAATGAAAGGATGCTTTTATCACTCTTTCATAGCCGAGCTTTTTGCAGTTACATACAGAAGATCACACGTCTAAGCTGAATGTGCTCGTGCCGCCGTGCTTTTCTCCTTTAAACCTTAACTGAGGTTGTTTGGTTTCGCAGCAGACATGTTTGCATTCAAAATGTGTGTACAAGTCTGCGTTCATATCCTGAACCTTCTGATTACACCAGAAGTGAGCAACAAAGTTTCAAATAATCAACAATGTTTCAACAAAATAATAATTATTATTCTGTTAAACAATCTAATAATTGGACAAATATTGAGTAATTAGGCAATGATTTGTTCGGCTGACTGAAAATGATTTTGAAGTGTCCCGGTAAAATAAGTGCAGAGCTTGCCAACAACTCTATTGCTTCTCTACTGCCTGTGCAAGTGAATTACAACTGACAGCTGTTGTTAAACTGAATGAAATCCACGCCAGGGAAATACATCTCATGTGCGTGCACGATGCAAAGTAAATGGTGATCTACTGATACAAACATTGTTCAGTAGTGGTAACAGTGGCCACAAACTCCAATGGGTACATGTATATACCTCACTAACATTAACACCTTAATAGTTCTGCAGTAACATCCATTACAGTTAAATATCAGATGATGCTGCAGCCTCGCATACATGAAAAGTTTTTACTTTCACTCCAAAAAACTAAGTACACCCGTACTGCTTCCATAGAAACTGAAGGGACTGGAAAGAGAGAGCAGATTTCTCCTATATTGGCTTCCCTTCATTGGCTCCCTGTTAAATCCAGAATTGAATTCAAAATCCTGCTCCTCACATACAAGGTCTTAAACAATCAGGCCCCATCTTATCTTAATGACCTTGTAGTACCATATCACCCCATTAGAGCACTTCGCTCTCACACTGCTGGCTTACTTGTTGTTCCTAGAGTATTTAAAAGTAGAATGGGAGGCAGAGCCTTCAGTTTTCAGGCCCCTCTTCTATGGAACCAGCTTCCAGTTTGGATTCGGGAGACAGACACTATCTCTACTTTTAAGATTAGGCTTAAAACTTTCCTTTTTGCTAAAGCATATAGTTAGGGCTTGATCAGGTGACCCTGAATCCTCCCTTAGTTAT